>JANAVB010034616.1:6799893-6984116 GCA_029216955.1 Iris pallida | reverse complement strand
TTGGTGTTGCGGCGATATCCACCACATCTCTCCTCTGAAGATAGGAGCAGGTGTTACTTTGGCAGCAGGCTGAGATGAAGACATTGATGTCACTGCTACCATAGCCAACTGATTCCCAGGAGCTTCAGGAACAGTCTCTTCAATATTTGTTGCTCCAGCCATTTCTGGAGTTGAAACTATTTAAGTTTAGGCGGCAGTGATTAGTGTGGGCGGAATGGTAGTTGTAGCAGTTAACTCCGGTTCAGGCATTGTCTCGTCAGGAACTTATACTGGATCGGTAGTAATAGCAGAGGATGCTATTACAATTTCCCCAGCTTCAGTTGATGACTTGAGTATGCCTTCATCACCTTCTTCAGTTATTGGCTCTGCAGAATCTTCATTGAAGTTTAATTCTTCTTTAGCAGTCTCCTCATCTACAGTAAGTTCTACTGTAGTTTCTTCTTTTTCCTTGCCCTCGGCAGGAGGGAACACTTCTGGTTGAGCCTCTGGTTGAGCCCGTATTTTTGGCTCTTGTTGTACTTCTAGAGATGGAGGATTTTCTTCCTGAGTCTTCACTTCAAGCTCCCGTAATACTTCTTCTTGAGCATTTCTTCTTCTGAAGAAGACGCCTCCTCCTCAATTCCTCGTTTTTTCATAAATCTTCTTGAGGCGGAGGAGCCACAAGCTTTGGGGTAATGATAACACCTACAAAAATTAAATAAAATAAGTTAGTATACAAAAATCATAATTTTATATAGATTTCTATAAATTATATTTACCTGGAGTAGGTGTAGGACGCGCCAAGTATGCGTCATAATCTCCATCCCAATCCTCATCATCAAAACTGATAGCAGGTTCATCGGATGGGATGAGCTCTCGATCAATGGTATGTACTGAGGCGACATCTTCAATAACTTGTGCCTTTTGTGGCAAAGTTAAATGAAGCGACGAACTGAGGCGTCCGGAGATAGGACTACCGCAGTTTCTGTTGGTGCTGCAGGTTGGGAGGCTGAAGATCCTTCTCCAGGATGAACTGAAGAATGCAACATGATGCGGCTCATCCACCTGAATGTCACTCTCCGGAGTAGTAGCCCTTGATCTAGAAGGCCCTTTGGTTGTGGTCTTCTTCTTCTTTTCTCCGGGGTTTTCTCTGGAAGAGTGACAGCTGCACTTTGTTTTCTTTTACGGGATTTGCCAATAATGATGGGTTCTGCAGCTTTTCCCCCGACTCCCGTAGGGATAACTTCCAGGTACTGATCTGGAACAGCTGTGTCGTCAGGGATGTCTGATGGCACCCTGATCGGCTCCTCAACATTTTTCTTTCTTAGGCCATCTTAGACTACCTCTCATGTTGTAGCCATGGGCGAAGGAACGGATGAAAGCGTAAAAGTGAGCATACGTATGAAGTATACGTAACTCTGTGGTGCTGGTAGCGGTTGATACTTTGAATTTGGCACCAGTACGGACAGTACTAAAGTACCTCCAACCTCTTGCACCATCAATCAGTTTCCCATAGTGACAGAAATTGGTAGAGGATTACCAACATGAAGTTGGTCATATCCAAATTGGCGAGCAAACCTACTTGGTAGATATGGTTCGAACGCACAACTGTCTTCATTTCTGTACATCAGATGAGATGGTCTGATGCACTGTAGCCACCTGAATAGTGCTGACAATAAATTTCTTCTTCAACTTCGTCTTCAAATTGAACGTCGAAACAGTCGGCTGGAACTTCTGGCCTCGTGCAGAAAAAGTTTCAACCATGGAATAATTCAAGACTGTTCGGGTATCTGCCACTGTCGCGGCAATCCATGTAGCTTTGCTAAATTTTTGGAGGAAGACCTTCGCATCATCTCCCGGGCCTGGTGGCAACAAGCTGCAGTTGTGGTGCAACAGCCAGCCCATCAAGTAGGTGTAGGACATTTCTACCCTGGGGAATACATTCCGATAAGGAGCATTATTAATCAATTCCTCACCGAAAGTTCTCAAACCTGTGTTGATGCGGCACACCATTGCTGATAGCAGGTTGATTCTGGTTTTAAACACCAAACGTACTGCTGGCTATAGCACGTTTCGGTGAATCCTATCAACTGTACCGGTCCCCGGTACAACCATCTCCTCAACCATAGAGAAAGGAAACCTGTCAGCAAGGCTTTTCTGGAGATCTTCTGGCAACCATATCGGAGGAAGCTTAAGACTTCGGTTCCAGTCGAGACTTCTCCAGTCTTGGTTGACAGATATTTATTCAGGAATTTAGCTGATCATTATATCCCATATTTTATCAGCAGGGATAGTCGAACCGGTGTTGATAGTTGGGGCTTTGTTCTCCTGGAATCTCTCTTTATCATCCTTGGATATCTTATCCTTATGAAAGAAGAGATATGTTGTCCATTTGTTGATGTATGCCAAATGAGATCCACTCTCATGCATAGTAGTGTATATCATATAATGGTACATCAATTCTTCATATACCTCAACTAATTGAGGGTTTTTCTCCTTTATTTCAGCAAGTTCCCTGTTAGAGGGAACGTATTCTTCATATGGGGCTTCCCCCATTGGCAGCTTCGAGATAAATTGATCTCATGGAGTACGAGACCCATTTCGCCTTTTGGGGTCGCAAAAGTTCCAGTTAAACTTATATATATCTCCATCAAGGCCAGAACAAGTTACTGTTCGGTGGTATACCTTGACTGGTGGAGGCCACTGCTTCATACAATCCAATATCTTTCAGCTCCGTCTGGAAGTTTTTCATGATCCAAACACTAATTTGGATCCAATTTTGGTTAAATGGAGTCAACCATCCCGGTAGCCTAGGGTTTGTCTGGGGATATAGTACCGCAGCCCTTATAAACTTATTGATGAACATCTGGGTCTACTGGTTGGATTAAAGCCGAATCTTCGCTCGGAGTAAATCCTGGCAAGAGACCAGAGAAAGAAACGACGCCGCCATTGGGAACACTGACATGATACCCCATATCGTTGGCATGATCCCTCTTGAATATGATTCTACCTGGTCTTCCGTGACTGCTGGGAGTCAGATTCCACAGCATTTGTCGGGGATGGTGGCATGGATGAAGGCGGATAGGGGATAATCTCTATCCATGTCAGGGATATACATTGCTCTATCTCCAGACTTGAACACCCAAGACTCCTTCTTGGGGTGTGTTTGTGACTTGCTGTCTATTGCATCCCCAAATAAGAAAGCTGGTTTTCTAAATTGTTGGCCGTCCAGCGAGGTCAACAGTTCTCCATTAATCATGGATAGTAGCATTCTATCCCCTTGGGCAGCTATCAACTGTGCTCTCTCTACAAGGTACTCTGGATTCGATTGAGAAACTCCACATGAGAAAGATTCTCCAAATAATTCGAGCCCACCATGCCCACTGATGAGCCAAATACTTCTGCAAGAGGGTGAATCTGCAAATCCACTGCCAAAAGAAAGACAAAAATCAAGTTAGTCTAAGTTTAAGACTTTAACTATTGAAGTTGATAAAAGTTTTTAAAGTGTAAAAGATCTTTGTTTTACACAAAGTCTTTCACTTATGTGATTTTAGCCGGTACATGTTGATGTGAGCGTATTATGAATTTTACGCTGTCACATGTTGATGTGAGCGTATTGTAAATTTTATGCTGACATGTTGATGTGAACGTATTATGAATTTTACGCTGACATGTATTGACATGAGCGTATTTTAGATTTTTTACGATGTCGCATGTTGATGTGAGCGTATTGTGAATTTTACGCTGACATGTGTTGACATGAGCGTATTTTGGATTTTACGCTGTCACATGTTGATGTGAGCGTATTGTGAATTTTATGCTGACATGTGTTGACATAAGCGTATTTTAGATTTTACGCTGGCACATGTTGATGTGAGCGTATTATGAATTTTACGCTGCATGTGTAGACATGAGCGTATTTAGATTTTACGCTGGCACGTATAGACGTGGGCGTATTTTTTTAAATGTTACGCTGACACGTATAACGTGGGCGTATTTTTTATTTCAGTTTTACGCTGACACGTATGACGTGGGCGTGAAATCTGAAAGTTAGGGTTTCTTCTTCTCCGGCGAACTCACAGCCAAGATAAAGTAGGGCTTTACCCTTCATTGCAGGAGCTACGGTGCGGTTACTTTGTCGGGGTGTCGTAGATGATTCGATGGGAGTTTTCGTGCGGTCGGCCGATGATGAACCGACGGGCTTCTTGCCCTTGCTGCCCGGCGGATTTCTTGGGAGCCATCGGATCGAAAGCAAGAAATAAAAGAGGCAAAGGAGGAAGAAATATCGAGATTACAGAAGACAAGTAATATAATGCCTGTGGTTCGTATTACGTATTTCTAGAATACGTGTACGTATTTATTCTTTATTGCATGATTTCCTTGCTTAATTTCCTCACTGGGCTTGGTTTATTCTTGGTTTGGGTTGGCTTGGTTCGGTTTGGGATTGCTCTTGGTTCATCATGAAGCAAGGGGTGAACCCCCTACCTACCACCACCACTCATATTTATTACATATTCTTCTTCTCTCTCTTCATTAATCTCTTCTTCTTCTTCCATTTACTCCCTTCACCTACCAGAGAGAGAAGAGAGAGGTCTAGGCAAGTGCAACTTGCTTCCACAAGAGAACCCATTTTTATTGTTCTATTAGCTTCTCCTCATGTTTCTACGACACATTAGAACTTATCATTTTCCATTTTGAGGCTTTAATTTTTGTAGATCTAGAAATTAGTTATTTTCAGATTTTGGTGGTTTTGATCTATCAAACTTCTTTGTTTTCAAGTTTTGATGGTTCCATGTTGTAGAGAATTTTATTCTACCCAATTTTGACCTTTGAAAAGTTGGATTTGGACTTGTTTGACCAAGTTATGGACTTTTGAAGCTTTGGGTTCAAACCAAGAAGTTTTTGCTGATTTGGAGAAGACAATGAGCAGTGTGCGCGAGCTTTTTAGCTTGCGCCACGGAGTTGCGTGTGCTCTTTAGCGCAGCACAGTATGGAGTACATACGCTGCCTTGATGAGGAGTCGTATGGAGTACATACGCTACCTTTTGGAGACGTATGTCTTGCATACGCTGCCTTGACAAGGAGTCGTATGTTTTTGCATACGCTGCCTTGATGAGAAGTCGTATGGACCTCATACGCTGCCTTGATGAGGAGTCGTATGGAGTACATACGCTGCCTTGAAGAGGAGTCGTATGGACCTCATACGCTGTCTTGATGAGGAGTCGTATGGAGTACATACGCTGCCTTGAAGAGGAGTCGTATGGAGTCCATACGCTGACTTGAGCGTAGCCTGACTTGAGCATAGCCTGACTTGAGCGTAGCCTGACTTGAGCGTAGCCTGACTTGAGCGCAGTCTGACTCAGGCGCAACCTGATGTTTAGACGCAACTGGACCTGACCCTACTTACCCTGGATCTTCTATAGCCCTGTATATTGATATTTTATTAGATATTTAACGTCCATTTTATATCCTTACGCCTTTTGTCCTGAACTTGATAATCACGAATTTACTTGATATGTTTGGAATTGATAATTGACCATGACGTGATAGTGACCCGTAGTGGTGCACTCCTGACATAATAACCTGACATGACCTGATAGTGGCCCGCCGTGGCGCACTCCTGACAAGTATACTTGGCATGATAACCTGACCTGATATATCTTGAATAGCTGTTGTGACGGCTACCTGACATGACATGACCTGTATAATTAATCCTGACACCGTGGGCGATTGTGCTTGTACAAATAATCCAGTCCTGTCTTGCATCATGTCTAGGAGGGGACTCCTGAGTACCACGGTCAGGAGTACCTACTGAAATGGACTAAGGTTAATGACTAGTATAATTCACTAGACATGAAGAGATGTTCCCCAGTTACAGGCGATCCCGTTATCCCGGCCGCAAATGTTTGGACTTGTAGCCTGCCGACGAGTAGGGCACATTTCCAGCCCACTGTTATGTGGGGCACCCACCATTGTCACTTAAATGATTGAACTCTATTGTCACCCTAATGCATTATACTCTTTAGATTGTCACTATAATGATTGCCTGGATAACCTGGATAGCTGCAGGGCCTGTGGCTACTTGGAGCATCTCATTGCATCTTGCTAGTAACTAGGATTGTGATAACCCTAGTTAGTTAATGTAGAAAGCCGTAGGCAATGATTGGCCGTGATTGATTGGATGGAGTCTAGTCCAGTATAGTATTGTCTAGAAGTGATTGATTGCAAGATTGTACCAGAATGATTGAATGATTGTCACTATAATGATTGTCACTCCAGATTGTTGCTATAACGATTGTACTCTATTGTCACTCTAGCATATTGCACTCTTCATTGTCACTTTTATTATTGTACTCTCTCCTTTTCACCTTAATGATTGTTACCTTTAGCAATAAATGATCAGAAGACTACGTTCTGTTCAGGTGAAGGGTTACAATCTCGGTCCTTGTTTGGTTTAAGGATTGTAACCTGGCTTCCGGAATAGTACCTTCGTTTTCTCTTCATATATTGTCCAGCTATGTTTTATTTAGCATGATTCTCCAGTTCTTTTATGTCAATGATGTCTCACTTAATTATTTTCTCTGATTGGGATAAGTGCATTGGTAGTGCACAACCTCAATCTGCGTTATTTATTGTTGTTTTCTTACATGTTGAATGCTAATGATTTGTTGGTTTTAGTTCTTAAGTGAAGCCTCCTTTGTGGTACTTGCTCTTTCTGGGGTCTGACCCAGCTGGTTTTGTATGGCCAAATACCGGAGCAGCACCAAAGGATCTCCCTGCTTTCCAGCCCGATGGTGGTCACCAGGCGTAACCAGGGCATCGAGTGGGTTTTTTTTGTTCTCCCACTGTAATATTGTAAATTATTCTTTTGAGGCGTTTAGTCGACGAGCAAGTGTTAGCTCGATTGTACTTACTTACTGTCCGCCTACGGGCTGTAACATGATTGACTAGCCCCGGGGGTTGATCATGTATGACTGAACTCTTGCTAGTCCTCACATTTTGTAACGACTAGCTTCATGATCATTCTGAATATGTAATGTATGGGACGCCTTACTATTGTGTATTTGGTGGTCTGCCATCTTGTAACTATTACTAGTTGGTTGAGATTGAGACAATAGGCTATTTTATGACCTTAAGAGACTGATGGATTGTAGTGAAACCCTCACATATCTAGACAGCCGTGACCGTATAGCAGTGTGGATTCCATTCCGTTATACGTAGCTGGCTATGTCTGCCCCCGCTCTCCAGTATTCTGGTTCTGGGGCGTGACAAGTAAAGTTTTATCTCTCCTCAAAGAACTCTATTTATAGGGAAATTTGAATCGGTTCAAATTTCCGACTTTTACGCTGACTGTTGGATATCCCAACTTTTACGCGGATGACCGTTGGATATCCCGAATTCTACACTGACTGTTGAAATCCTGAATTTTACGCTTTTGTTCAAAGTATTTCAAATTTTTGAAAATAATTTGAAAACTTTGAAGGGGGTCTTGTAGGAGCGTAAAAAGTGCTTCATAGACTTAGTCAAAGAAGTTGAGAACTTTACGCTAGCTATTCTCTACTTGAGCAACATTTTACGCTAGCTTTTCTCTACGCTAGCTACTCTTTACGCGAGAGTTATACTCCAACTTTACGCTGGGGACAGACTGTCAGGCTACATTTAATGCCAGAGATTTGATCTGATAGAATGATTTTTTCTGACAGCGTGCAGCACAGAAGTCGAGAAGATTGGATTTACACCAAACCCAATGCTCGTCGTATAGTGTACAAATAGGGCTATTTTATGCTCAATAAAACTGCTTCTTTTACGCACAATAGTTATTCGAGCTTTTACGCTCAAGACTATTGTGGGCGTAAAGTCTATTTGGGCTACTTTTTACGCTCAAGGCTATTTTTCTAGCCACTTTACGCTGGGAAGTTTATTTGGGCTATTTTACGTCCAGTTTGCCACTTTATGCTAGGAGTGTATTTTGGGTCATTTTACGCCCATTCTTTCCTGACCACTTAAGAACGTGGTTTGTCCACGTGGCTTTCATGCCACACTTCTCGAGGAATGTGTGTACGTGCTCTTCCCACTTTGTTGAAGTAATGGGACACGTGTCACCATGCATAGAGATCAAAACTCTATATGGGACACGTGTCAACGTGCGTAGAGGATGATTTGGATCGTGGTTGACAGTTGCTAGCGTAAAGACCCGATTTTGTTGTTCTTTACGCACTAAGGGTTAAGTCTATAAATAGACTTTCATATCATCATCAGGAGATCAATAGAGACATGAGAGAAGATTCTGAGAGAACTCATATTTTTTAGAGTGATATTCCCATAAGCATTTCTTCTACTTTTTTTCAATAACAGGGTGAAGCAAAGCAAGAAAGTATTCGACTGTGCCATCAGTACCGTTGCTCGATACCTTTTCGGTGACTTAGTTCTTCCGATTGTTCGTCTTCTTCAAGCAGTTTTCTTCATCATCATCATATAGTCCACGGAACAAAGTGATCGCTCTCAGATCAGACTTCCATAGCAATACCCTCCAAAATATTTGTACTTTCTGTACTTTTTTCTAGTTTTCTTTCAAAAGCCAATTTTTAGCATTTTTTTAAGTGAAACAGCTTGCTGAAAGAATTTGATACAAAACCAACTAAGTAATGTATAAAGATTCTAAATCAATTTGACATGAAATGGACAGTGCAACTTCTACAAAGACTTCAATGGAAAAACTCAACAAAAACTTTGATTTTGTGAAGTGGGCATACATGGTAAAAATAGTTTAGAAGGCATACCTTTCCTTAACTACTTGGTTGATTTTGGACGGTGAGTGAGTTTCGGTCAGTCGAGCGGTGAGACTACTGGAGATCTATTCTTGAAGATGGTTCCGATATGTTGCGGAGATAGGTCTTGAAGGTTACGGGCGTCGGTCCAGATCCGAGAAGGAGGAGGTAGCGGAGGAGTAATAGAGATTTACAAAAAAAAATTCCAGGCGGAAGATCGGTTACTTCAAATATTGAGAGAAGTAGAGAGAAAAGAAGATTGTGTATCCTAAAAGATAGGAATAGATGGTTACACTAATTTGAGATTCAAAAAAATGATTTTAAATGACGTTTTTATCCTTGGATAAATATATTGTCATATCTAATAATATAACTAAACTATATAATCCAAATACCCCTGGTATTTGGATTATATAATAGTATAGATTTGCATATCAAGAAAGAAGAAAAGACTCACTGTGATAAGTCAAATAAAATGTTAGACATTTAATACCTGAGTGGACTTGTGCCCGAGTTTAGAAAGATATGTACATGGACTATTTAGGTAGTCCTTGAGAAAAAAATTCTTATGAAAACACACTAAACATGTCAGTTCAAAAAAGTGGCAAGCAAGAAGAAAGCAGATGTCTTTAAAAGTTTCCATGTGTCTGCAGAATATATAATTCTTTAACAGTATGAAAATAATAATTCGACTAACTCTTAGATTGTTGGAATTTCTTCAAAATTCTTCGGTTTAAATATGCAACAAAATAAAAATAAGTAGATGTTACCGGCCTCCGGGAAAGTCGTGCACGTAACACTGTCCTAAGAGTTAGTCCAGATCTATGTGTAGACTATTTTTGAACGCTCCTAGTGGTAAATCTCCGCTCCACAAGAATTTCCTTGCTGCACACGACGTAGAGAGAGAGACCCTCGACTTAGCTCTGTCCAGAGCAACAAGAATGAAAAAAAAGAACATTTCGGAGAAGGTGATAATTTGAGAGAGTTTGTACAGAATTTTTCGGTGTGTCTTGAGAAGAGAAAGCTCATGAATATATATAGGCTAATCTGATTACTCCCAACGGACATGAGAGTAAAGGCAATTAATCCGTCAATTAAGATGGAACGTTACAAAATATTGCATGAAAAACATGTGGTTCATTGAACCTGGACATGTATCCAAACATTATATAATTAATTGATTTGTAACGGTCAAAAATGAATGAGGAGTAAAAAGGATTTTTAGGGTCTCAGCCCGAACCCGAAGAAAAAATTAGATCGGCATTCGGCGCCCGCAGATGTGGGCAAGTACCCGCACCCGTTACGCGCGCCGAACCGAACCGAACCTAACCGAGCTGAGTCGGGCTAGGCGGCGGCGGCACGTGTGTGTGGCCCATGGGGCACCCACACAATAGTTCAATGGAGCAAAGGAAGGTGAAGAAATTGTAGAATTTTGGTAATGGCTTGCACACCTTGAAACGGTTGTGCCATATTTTATTTATAGATAAACGTAGAGTTTGTTACAAGTAGATATAACTAAAGTTTACACAGTTTATCTAGTTATAGATATTACTGAATTTAGATATGTAGTTATCAATATCAATAACTAACCATACGTGTGGATAGGTTTAACAGGATATGTAGTTATCAATAACTACCCATACATGTCGATAGGTTTAATACTCCCCTGCAAGTTGAACGGCCTAGTCTGGATGGACAACTTGTCTCTCAAGGCTTGTAATCTGTGGCTGCTTAAACCTTTTGTAAAGATGTCGGCTATTTGATCTTTGGTGGAGATGAAACGAACACAGAGCTTCTTTGAGGCAACCTGCTCCCGTACAAAATGGTAGTCGATCTCTATGTGTTTTGTACGAGCATGGAAGATAGGATTAACTGTGAGATAGGTAGCTCCCAAATTTAGAGCTGTCAAAATGGGCTAAGCCCGTTGGGCCGGCCCGCCCCGCCCGCCAAAAAGGTGGGTTGGGCCGAGCATTTAGGAGCTCGCCAAATAGGCGGGCCTAGGTGAGCTGGCCCGCTAGTAGCCCGCCTCGCGGT
Organism: Iris pallida; assembly: GCA_029216955.1. Classification (NCBI taxonomy): domain Eukaryota; kingdom Viridiplantae; phylum Streptophyta; class Magnoliopsida; order Asparagales; family Iridaceae; genus Iris; species Iris pallida. Next base: position 6,973,335 of record JANAVB010034616.1, on the reverse strand, counting down.
GGGCTAGCCCGCGGGCCAAGTGGGTTGGCCCGCCATTTATTTTTTTATAAAATTTTTAATTTTTTTATTTAGCACATATATGAGATATGTATTATAAATGATAAAAATTCTCATTTAATGCAAGTAATGACGTATAAAATATTAAATTTGGTCATTTATTTACATGAATGATGGTGTTTTAAAGAAATATGTTTTTTGTATTTTACTTGTAATTTGATGCATATGAGAGTGAGTAGAAAATATTATATATATAATTTTTTTCCTTTTAAGAAACTAAACAATAATTAAAAAAATTAAAAAAATTAAGCGGACCGACCCGCCTAGCCCGGGGCCCGCCGGTGGGTTGGGATTTTCCCAGCCCGCGAAAATGGTGGGTCGGCCCGGCCCGGCCCGCCCCGCCCCGCCAAATGGTGGGTTACCGGCCGGCCCGCCCCGCCGGCACGTCTTGACAGCTATACCCAAATTATCACACCATAGAGTAGGAGGTGATGGGACATTGAACTTTAATTCCTTGAGAAGAGATCGAATCCACATAACCTCACCAGTAGCTGCTGCAACTCCCATGTACTCAGCCTCCGTGCTTGATCTGGAGACCATCTTTTGTTTACGGGCACTCCAAGAAACCAAATTTCCTCCAAAATATACACAGTAACCGCTGGAGGAACGTCTGTCATCAGGGCACCCAGCCCAGTCTGAATCAGAGTATGCATGAAGAGAAAGACTGGTTGGGGTAGAAAGTATGAGATCGAAGTCGACTGTATGTTTCAGATAGCGAAGTATGCATTTTACAGATGACCAGTCGGATTCTCTGGGATCGTGCATGTATTGACAGACCTTGTTCACAGCAACAGCGATGTCGGGAAGAGTGAAGGATTGATATTATAGGGAGCCGACAATACTTCTGTACTGAGTAGGATCAGAGAACCGAGGGCTGTTGAACTGGGACAGATGGGTATTGGTGGCAAGAGGGGTGGTGATGGGTTTGATACCATCAAATTTGGTGGTTTGTAGTATCTCCAAAATGTATTTCCGCTGTGAGAGAATGAAGCCATTTGGGCAGAATGACTTCGATGCCAAGAAAGTAATGAAGAGGACCAAGATCTTTAATAGCAAATAAAGATTGTAATTGTTGTAAAAGTGTAGCAATATGATCGCCTGGTGTGCCTGTAACGATAATATCATCCACGTAAATAAGAATAAAAAGAGTAGATTCCTCAATATGGCGCATGAATAGAGAAGTATCAGCTTGTGAACCAACGAAGCCAAGGCTAATGAAAAATGTGGTGAGTCTGGAGAACCATGCCCGTGGAGCTTGTTTAAGCCTGTATAAAGACTTGCGCAGCTGGCACACATGATTAGGGAATTTAGGATCAATATAACCAGGTGGTTGCTTCATATAGACCTCCTCAGTGAGATGCCCATGAAGAAAGGCATTTTGGACATCAAGTTGGCGCAATGGCCACTGTTTTGCAAGAGCAATGGTAAGCACAAGTCTGATAGTACATGGCTTAATGACAGGGCTGAACGTCTCTCCATAGTCAATACCGGCTTGTTGATGGAAACCCTTTGCAACGAGTCGTGCCTTGTATCTATCAATGGTACCGTCCGATTTTTGTTTGACACGAAAAACCCACTTGCAGCCAACTATATTCTGATTCGGTTTAGCTGGTGTGAGGGTCCAAGTGCCATTTTGTAACAATGCATTGATCTCATCATCCATGGCATTTCTCCAATTAGTGTGAAGCTTCGTTTGAGAGAAACATGTAGGCTCTTGTTCATCTGTAAACTGGAGAGGATGTTTAGTACTGATCAAACATAAACGGTTTATTGGCTTTGTAATGCCGACTTTTCCTCGAGTAAGCATGGGATGACTTGGTTGTGGTTCAAGTGGTACTGCCGTAGAAGGAGATAGTGGTGCCGAGAGAACTGGTGGGGATGGTGTAGGTGTTTGGAGAGGAGAAGATAGGGGTTCATTAGGTGGTTCTGGGAGGGTAGCTGGTGGTAGAGGAGGGAATGTGTGGTTGTGGTGATATTGATGGTGGTAATAGAGGTTGCAGTGTAGGAAGTGGGGAAACATGAGAAAGAATATGTGAAATTGTTGATGTATGTTGAAAAGAAGGAGCACTTACAGTGACAAGATTATCTCGGTCAGCAGGGTAGAGGAAGGTTGTTTCTTCAAACCGAACATGACAGGAAATGTAGAGACGTTGAGTGTTAGTGTTGTAGCACATATATCCTTTTTGTAAACTGTAGTAGCCAACAAAAACACATGGAAGAGAGCGATGAACAAGTTTGTTAGGTGCATATGGTCGGAGGAATGGATAACAGAGGCAACCAAAAGACTTTAGATGTGTGTATTCAGGTTTTATGCCAAACATCAATTCAATAGGGGTGGAACCGTTTGTTGCGAAGGATGGAAGTCTATTAATTAAATAACAACTGGTCATGAAGGCATCTGTCCAAAAAGAGAGGGGCACACTAGCATGATTTAGAAATGACAGACCAGACTCAATAATATGCCGGTGTCGGCGTTCTACTAAACCATTTTGTGGTGAAGTGTGAGGGCAAGTAAACCTATGGATGACACCATGATTATTTAGAAAGGATGTGAACTTTTTATATTCGGTTCCATTATCGGTTTGAAAGACTTTTATTCTCCTTCCAGTAAGATTTTCAATTTGCAATTTAAATTGAACAAGAGTTTGAAAAGCATCAGACTTATGACATAGAGGATAAAGCCAAGTGTAGCGACTGAAAACAACCATTAAGAGCAAATAATAACGATAACCATTTCTAGAAAGCATAGGTGTCGAACCCCATAAATCTGATACGATTAATTGTAAAGGAGCATCGTATCTTGTAACACTAGGTTTAAATGGCAACTTATGACTTTTAATAATGTGACAAGCATGACAAAAGGAAATAGACTCATGATCAACCGGAAGATCATTGGACGACACAATTTTATTGACTATCTTCAGCATCGGGTGGCCGAGACGATGGTGCCAAAGAGAAACTGACTGAGACACAAAATCGGTTGCCGGAGGATGGATGAAGTGATACAACCTCCCACTATTCTTGTCTTGGATTAGTACTGTCCTTGTGTCCTGGTCCTTCACAACAAAATAAGAATGGGGAAATTCAAAGAAGACATTGTTGTCTTTACAAAATTGGGAGACAGATAAAAGATTTGTAGAAATAGATGGGACGTGATAGATATGGTTTAAATGAAAAGAGCGAGTACCAATGGTGAAAGATGAGTTACCAACGTGACGAATGGGAAGTGCAGCACCATTTCCAACTCGAATATGATCAGGCCTATTGTATTCTGACTGGAGATGCAGGTTGGAAAGATCAGATGTTAAGTGGTGAGAAGCACCACTGTCCGGGCACCAATTTGCATCAACCAAAGAACCAGGAGCAGCGACATATGTAGCTAGGGGAGCGGTGGAGGAGGATGGTTTGAATGTTTTGTCAAACCTGTACCAACAATCAATTACAGTATGGTTTTTGCGCCCACATAGCTGGCAGGGGCCATCAGTAGAAGAAAGAAATTGAGGTCGGTTCGATGGGCGATAAGAGCTCTTGTTCTGGTAGCTAGTTTGCTTGCCTCTGCCATTCCGATATTGGGTGGAAGATCGAGATGATGATGCACGATGAGCAATATTAGCAGTAGGCGGAGGAAAAGGAGCAAGTTAGACTTCCAAGCGTAATTCAAACGCAAGTAAATTGGAGTAAAAATTGTCCATATGGAGATCTGTTGTCGTAGCTGTTAGAACAGTGACAACGGAATCATAAGTCGAATCGAGGCCACCAAGGATGGTGTGTTGGAGATCAGTACTGGAGATAGGATTGCCTGCTGCAGCGAGAGAGTCATCCAGACGCTTGGCATGAAGAAAGTATTCTGCCATGGTTTGAGAGCCTTTGCGGATGTTTTGCAACTCTCTTTTGAGGTACATAATCCTGGATTGGGACTTGGAAGAAAAATGCTTGGCAAGTGCTTCCCACACTTCTTTGGAGGTACTTAGGCCAACAACATGTGCAATAGCTGACTCTGGGAGGGAAGATAACAGCCATCCTAGGAGGATTTGGTCTTGTTTCTGCCATGAAGTGTACGCCGTGTTGACTGAGATATCCGGCAGGAGACGAGTGGGGCAGACATTGCTCCCATCGACATAACCTTGGAGGTCATAGCCTCTTAATAAGGGCTGGAATTGGGTGAGCCATAGGAGATAGTTGGTGTTGTCCAACTTGACAGAGATGAGATGATGAATCTGAACAGGTGGAAGGTGTGTAGAATGGGTGGGGGTGATGGAGGTATTAGCAGTATTGGTGTTGGAGGAAGCGGCGTCAGACATGGTAATTTGAGGTCGATGTGAAGAAAGGTAGATTTGTAGAGAGGATCGATTAGGCTGATACCATGTAGAATTTTGGTAATGGCTTGCACACCTTGAAACGGTTGTGCCATATTGTATTTATAGATAAACGTAGAGTTTGTTACAAGTAGATATAACTAAAGTTTACACAGTTTATCTAATTATTGATATTACTGAAATTGGATATGCAGTTATCAATATCAATATCAATAACTACCCATACGTGTGAATAGGTTTAACAGGATATGTAGTTATCAATATCAATTACGTGTGGATAGGTTTAATAGCAATATAAGCACAACCCACTCTACCTTCCCAACCGATGTGGGACTAAAATTGGAATTGAGCTTTTGACTTTGTGTGTGTGCTCAAACAGCACACACAGCCAACAGTTTATATAAAAAATATAAACTATAGGAGTGGTCGTGTAATTAGTTTCAAAGTATGAATAACTTTTGTAGTAAGTGTAAAATATAGGAATAGTAAACGCATTTTGCTTTGCAGATGAGAGGGCAGTGCCACAAATATTTTGTGTATAAGGTTTTCTTTTATTTATTTATTGATTTCAGAGGATGATGCTACTCAAGAATGTGGTGAACACAGATTTATTTGTCGGTAATTATTTAACTAAGTAATTAGCGTTTGATAAGTTATGATAAACATTTAAATAATAATAATAATAGTTAATTATTATCAACTAACTAATACCCCTAAGAAATAATATATAGTTTTAATTAATTAGTACTCATACTTTATTAAGTTAGTATTATTAAAGAACCGTTAAATTATTTAAATATTATAAAATAGCTAATGATGGAAACTAAAAGTTAGATAATTAAGATAACTAATTGTTAGGAATAACTAATAAAAGTGCTTAACTATTATTATTTTTACTAGGTATTATAGTTAACTAATAGAATGTTAAATAACCTAATTAAAATATTCCTAAATTATCAGTAATAAGTAAGAACTAAATTTAAAATAATTAATTAACTACGTATAATATTCCTAATTAATTGATTAGTGTTATATTTGAACTTAGTTATTAAGATACAAATTAATATGAAATAATTAACAATACTTTATGTTATTATAAAGTAAAAAATAATTAGTTAATATTGTAAAAGCAAATTTTTATTAACTAATTAATATAAATAATTACTATTAAGGCATTTGTACAAGTGATTATATTGATTTAAGTAATTTGGTATTCCTAAACAATGATTAAGATATTTAATTAACAACATATAGCTAATAATCCTAATTATTATATAATTAATTATCAAAAATAATTAAACAATAATTTATTATTATTTAGTGTTCTTTAATTATTTTAATATTAATTTTTAATACTTGACTAATAATAGGTTAAATACCTACCACTAATAATTAATTACTTAATATCTTGATTCTGAACATGAATATGGGATAAGATGCTTCAACCACATGACTAATAAGGCCATCTGCAATGGGGGTTCTATCTTCCCTATTTCTACGTAAGAAATTCATTTTAGAAAAAAATTCTTCCAATGATAGTTTAAAAATTTTATATGAGCGTTTCTACATGACAATTATTATTGGATTCCACACAATTAAAATTCTTTTATTTTGTGACACATAGGATAGAAATGGAGAACCATTGTAGAGCATTTTTTTTATTTGTACAATTTCTATGTAGAAACTCTTACAACTAGGATAGAAATTTTCTGAAAGTACAATGCCAAGTAGGATAGAAACTCAATTTTAGAAATAACCATTGGAGATGGCCTAAGCATTAATCAGCAAAGAAAGCAATTCACTTTATGGCCTCAGCTGCATGACACATATAATTCACTCAATTAATGCATGCATTTCTTTAATATAGGCCTTAGGTTGGGCGTCTATCTTGATTTTACATATTTTGGGACATTAAAAAAAGATCTTTAGTTAGACGTTTTGTTTCTCCTTGTGCAAATTTCAGATACTTCTTTCACTCCAATTTTTATATACTTTGTAGAAAAAAATTCCTAACAGAAATAACAAAATCAGACCTTGACGCTTTTTTTTTCCTTGTCTGAAGAATCATTTGGAAGCTCCAACAGTCTGGAGACGTTGTCCCATATACGACAGGAAATCATTCAAAATGATTCAAAGAAGAGTTCAGTAAAGAAGGACTTGTGTGGTGCATTGTGTTCTTCACTTTTGCTTTTATTTTTCCAGTCACATTGTAGCTCAAAGGAGTTTCATTTCTTGTCCAAAGGGGGACAGCTCATTTCTGTAGTATAGATTGCTTTGCTCTCACTTCCCCTTCCTAGAATCAGGGATCATGTCAATTATTTTAAATGGTAGCTTATTTATTAGCCCTTCTAAGTTCTAAATACCCCTTTTTTTATTTTTTATTGCCACAACTACCTATGTTTTCTTGTTAGAAATTGATTTCCTTGCCGGCCATTCTTTATCTATTGTGGCAATCATAAATAAGTTCCTTTACCAACACTTAACAAGAATATGTTAAAATAAATTAGATCCTCTATTTTTTTTGAAATATTGTTTGCTTTAGATTAAGATTTCAAATATTCTAGGTCGATTTCCCTTCTTTTTATAAGGAGATAAACATCTATGGTAAAATTTCAAGGTTTTATGAGGAAAACTATTAAGCCCTCGTAATGCCCCCTTTGAAACATTTTATCGGCCTTCAATCACTAAAAAAAAAAATACAAGAAAATATAACTTTTAAAACAATTAAAAAAGAAATTATCCATCAAATGATATTAGAGTGGTTGTAAATTTGCAATGATCAAAAGAGAGGCGCAGAGAGTGTTAACCAAAAGTTCATAAAACGAACACAAAATGTAGCTATCTCAGCTCCGGCAAATTAACTTTCAAATATATTATTTTCTTACTGTTGCAATTTAATTTTATAAAATATCTTTTAATCCGTGACTCTAAGGTGTATCCTTTTTTTTTCCCCTTCTTATGCTTAATCCGGAAGAACTCTAAATTACACTTGATCCTTATTTTTCTTTCATGTTTATAATTTTATAGTTATATTTTTTTTTTCATATAAGTCAGTCTATAACTAATACATCATAGCTAGTCAACGCCAGCCTATCCGACATCAAATTTCTGATTTCGCACTTAGGCCTCGTTTGGTTCGCGGAATCTCCAGGTTGGAAAAGGAAAGTGATTATTTTTCTATGTTTGGGTGCCAAAGAAATTGAGGAGGAAAGGAAAGTAATTTCTAATGGAAAAAAATTAGGGAAGAAAATGATTTCATCCATCCAAGAAAGGAATCATTTTCCTACATTGAAGTAATCACTTTTCTTTTCACACTCCTTAGCATTTCCAAACATCGTAAAAAAAATCAATAAAAAATAAAAAAAAAATTTAAGAAAAAAAATGACAAAAAATTAATTTTCTTTTTCTTCCATTCCGCGAACCAAACGAGGCCTTAGTATAGGCTTAAGATTACTGAATTTACAAATAACCGTGAATCCTACTATTGGACTAAATGATCACCTTCTTTTTTGTGCTTTTTATGCTACATACAAGACATTATCTCAACATAGATGAGAAGGTATTTTAAAATTCTTCTTCTTAACTGAAAGGATATTGCACAACTTCCAAAGTATCATATGCTAGAAGGAATTATATTTTAAATATTTTAAAGCCATAGATGAATGGACATGTAGACACATCAATATTTGGCATGCTATCAAATTACCAATTTACCGTCATCAAATTAATAAGATCAAATCAATTTTTGAGAGGACTTTCTTCCATGTTAGACATATGTGCTCATTAGGGCTATAAAACAATTCAAACCGTTCGTATTCGCTTCGTGTTCGGCTCGGTCCAATTTTGGATTAACTCGTTCGTGAACTAATTGATATTGAGTTCTACCATAGGTTGTTCAACTCGATCTTGTTCACAAACAGGCTCGAACTCGGCTCAATTTCTCATATTACGACTTTTTCTAGTATATGTTATGTCTTTTTTAATAGATAGAAATACATTTTGTCTTAGAAATGTTACTCATTTTTTTGTTATTTATATAATCGTAAATTTATGATGTAAAGAGCATAAGTAATTCAATAAAAAAGTCTTTAAAACTTGAGAGAAACAGTGTAATAGTCTATACAATATGTTCAATAGGACTTTGGCACAAGCTCGATTCGTTCGAGTCTCTAATCAAACTAAGTTCAAACACCATTTTAGAGCTCGACCTTAAGCTGGGCTCGAAACAAACTTGTTCGATAGTTGAGTCAAACCGAGCTTGAACACTCTTTGTTCGAGCTCGTTCGTTCAATTTTCAGCCCTAGTGCTCATAAGTCGCGTGATCAGTTGGCTAGGTTTATAACTTTTATATATATATATATATATATATATATATATATATATATATATATATAAAAGTGTGTATCCCTATTTAATAGACTTTTTGTTCACTAAACAGTTGATTGATTTCTTCCACAAGCAACATAAAACTATCCAGAAAATATAACAAGTTGAACAGAAAATGCGTTAGAAATGCAGCTACGTCTGTGTATATTATAATATATAATTATATATAAACTAACGTTTGTTATATTGTATCTCAAGGATTAATTATATATAATTTTTGGGTTCGACTACAAGAACTCAAATAGTAACTTACAACATGATATAATAGCCACAATACATGACATTATTTTTGTATTTAGGTCTTTGATTTTCCTTTTAGGTACTTGAAAAAAAAAATCAAAATATGAGATACATGTAATCCAACGAATATTAATGACCGAGTTTTTAAAATTAAAAACTCATGAGTTGCTCAGGGATTTTTGATAATTTTTAGTTAGTAACCAATGAATAACAATTGGTTTCCTAAAAAAAAATTAAGACCTTGTAGTAATATAAGACAGCACAACTGAAAACGAATTGTGAGGATGACAAAAGAAAGTCAAACATAGATTAAAAGAGTAGAACTTGAAAAATAAAATAAAAAAAGAAGAGAAAACGCAAGGTATCATCACATTTTTGATACGCTCATTACCAATATTAAAAAAAATTGGAAATTGCTGAAAAATTTAATTTCGGGGTGAACTTTTAGGAAAAATCCACCCGCTGGATGAGTTTTATGAAATACCCAGAATTAAGTATTTTCACGTTAAATATTTCAAGATTCCTTTTAGATGCTCTGTATTTACAAAATTAATACCATAACTACCCCTCCGCACAAAACTCAGATTTGGATTACGATTTTCGTCGTCTTCTTCTTCTTCTTCACGAGAGATCTGAATTCCATTGCTCTCATTTTCAGCAGAGATCGCAAAGATCGTTCGTAGTTCACCGTACTTTTTTTTCAGTCGAACTCCGATCATCACTCATCTTCTTCTTCTTTTCCGACAATTAGGTCAATTATGGAGAGAAGATCTTCTTCTTCTTTTCCATAAGAGTTAGCATCGTTTTGAAAGAAGAACGAAAACTCTTGAATCTTTATTCATGTCAAATTTCTTCCCACAAAACAAAAAAATAAAAAATTAGATTTCTGTCAACTATTCTCCGTCGATATCTCACGAAGAATAGTCATTCTCCTGCATTTTAACAAGGAGAATGACATTCTCCGTGTTGAATGTCATTTTCCGTGTTACTAACACGGAGAATGGCCATTCTCCTGTGTTTTAATATTTGAATGACCATTCTCCGTGTAAATTAACACGGAGAATGCCATTCTCCGTGTAATTTAGCACGGAGAATGGCCATTCTCCATGTAATTTAGAACGGAGAATGCCATTCTCCGTACTAAATTATACGGAGAATGGTCATTAATACTGAATAACCATTCTCCGTGTAAATTAACACGGAGAATGCCATTCTCCGTGTAAATTAACACGGAGAATGGCATTCTCGTTTTATTTAACACGGAGAATGCCATTCTCCGTGTTAATTTACACGGAGAATATGGTTATTCTCCTGCGTTTTAACACTGAAATGACCATTCTCCGTGCCAAATTATACGGAGAATGGTCATTCTCCGTTTTATTGAACACGGAGAATGGCATTCACCGTTTTATTTAACACGGAGAATGGCGTTCTCCGTGTTTCTAACACAGAGATTGGTCATTCTCCTGCGTTTTAACACTGGAATGATCATTCTCCGTGTTAGAAACACGGAGAATGTCATTCTCCATTTTATTTAACACGAAGAATGGTCATTCTCCTGCGTTTTAACACTGGAATGTTCATTCTCCGTGCTAAATTACACGGAGAATGGCCATTCTCCGTGTAAATTAAGACGGAGAATGGCCATTCTCCGTATAATTTAGCACGGAGAATGGCCACATTCTCCGTGTAAATTAAGACGGAGAATGTCATTCTCCGTGTTACTAACACAGAGAATGGCCATTCTCCGTGTAAATTAAGACAGAGAATGTCATTCTCCGTGTTACTAATACGAAGAATGGCCACCCTCATGCGAAATTAACATTCTTCGTGTTCTAACACGGAGAATGCCTATTCTCCTGCATTTTATGGTCAGTTGAAACTTTGGAGGGCCATAACTTTTGACTGGGAGGTCGAAACGAGGTCCCGTTTATCGCAAAATGAGCGTATCGTCGAGGAGCCTGAGATTAACCGCTTCTCCGTTAGATGGCCTTCCGAAATTTTAGAATCGCAAAAAAATGATGTTTGGACCTCCGTTTTAGCACTTTTGCCGTTTGTCTCGGTCTTTCCGAAATTTTCTGACGAGTTTTTGAAGATTTTTGAGGAGAAAACCTAGATTCGAAAGTGAGCAGCGTATGGAAGAAGATGAAGTATCGAAACATTTTTTTAAGAACAGTTTCGTGGGTGTTTTCAATAAATTAAAAGGAACGACAAAAGGGTCATTCGGAACCCGCTTTGGATAAGTTTTTCTAATTCTGGGCACGCGATGAAAGTTTTTTTAGCGGTGGATTTTTCATGAAACTTTTTTAGTTTTTGGACATTTTATAAATTTTTCCTAAAAAAAAAATATACAAGGTATCATCACATTATTAATCTTGATTCTTGAGACTTAAGCTATCATCATATTTGCATAATGTACTCAAACTAATACTCTCAACAAGATGTTTGAATTGCTATAGTTGCAAACACATGCAGTCTTACTTCTCCCAATGGAAAGAGTACTCTTCATTAAGTAAGAAAAATAGTAGTTCGACCATGCTACACGGACTGCAGTCTATGACTGCAATCTAAGCCCGCAACCACGTGTTACTATTTCATTGATAGGTTAATCGATGTCGGATCCAAACAAATAGAAAGAAGTCCAATGGAATTCAGCTACGTAGACTATGCACAGACTAAGACTGTGGTACGTTAAACTGTGGTCCAAATATCATTTCCGAAAATAATAATGATAGTATCCTCTTTTTAATGTACCACAGCTCCTTGTCTTTCCAGTCTCATTGAAGGCCGAAGTCCCAAGAGAGGACCACCTCTGTGAAAACTCTCAAGAAGGTGACTTGGTTTGAATTTTCCAAGAAAGCCACACACACACACAAACAACCACATATATAGGGTGTAGAAAGAGTTAAAATTAACAGTAACCCTAAGACCATCTCCAACCCTATTGTGACTTTGAAAAAAAGTTAATGCCACATAGGAATGACAAAATTTTATTCAAAAGTTCATCTCCAATGCAATTGTCAAGTCCATTGTAAAGCTTATGTGGCAAAAATTAAAGAAGACATTGTGAAGTTGATTGTCTTGTTCTAGACAATGCACTTGACAATGTCTTCTCTTCCATGTCATCAATTATGAATAAAAAAATATTAGAAAAAAGAAAGAAGATGAATAGTTGTCTTAAAAGTTGTCTTGGAAGTTGAAAAAAATATTTTTTATTGTCTTCTCAATACTTTTGCATTGGAGAGAGTTTTTCTATCTCATTGTCTTTTGAGATATAATTTTGCCACATAAACAAGATATTGTCTTGTGGCTCATACCACATAGGAGCCATCTAAGACTCACAACACTAAACTTAACAAGACAATAGGATTGGAGATGCTCTAACAATGACAATATCTACCAACAAACATTTCGTAACCCTAACAATGACAGTAACCTAACTGCTCAAGCTATTCCTTGTGGGCTCCACATGAATGGGAATCAATTATCAAACATAGTACGGTTGGTGAAGGTCTGGTCCGATGACTGCTGGTAATGATGTAGTAGTCTGATATTTTGATCATGGTCCCTCTGTACAGTAAATAGAAGTTTAGTTTGAATTGTAAATATTTGTTGGAATATTTTCATGGAATAATATTTTGAAAACGTCCGAGTCCTAAAAGAATAGTACCTAGAAAGAAAGAAAAAAGCCCATCAAGATGATAATTTTTTCAAAAATGTTATTTGGCTCCCAAAAAATTTGTATGATATCATTTCCCATTGTATGACATATGATATAGTTGCTGACATGACAACCGACATGACAAAATTTAACATTAAAATTAATATTAAAATTAAATTAATATTAAATTAACATTACGTTAACATGATAATTAATATTAAGATTAACCTTAACATTAAGATTAATATTAATATTAATATTAATATTAATATTAATATTAACAATAATATTAATATTAAAATTTTGGATAATTAATTTTTTTGGTTAAAATTTGTCATGCCAGCTGCCATGTCAGATGCCACATAATGGAAGATGGCATCATCAAATTATTTTGGGAATCAAATAATATAATTGTAATTTTTAGACATTCACATTTTGTTTTTATTTTTTTTAAGGTGTCATTTTCTCCGGACCGACAAACAATATCAAAGGAGATATTCGAATCGTATCTATCCTTACGAGACCCTCAACGGACTGCATCTCCACAAACTTGACCTTTTATATTTGAAGGTGAATGAAGTTCCATATAAAATATAATTGCAACCCAAATTATCCTACAATCTTAGTTTGGAATGTAGTCAAGACTTGAGAGAACAAACGTTTGCTCAAATGTTCGTTAAAAAGCGTTTGGAAAATGTTTATTTAGACCTTGTAATGAGTGGCTTGTTTAAAAAAACAGGAAATTACATATAGGAGGGTGAAGTTAGAGAAAATTATAGAAAAATGGGTAAGTTTAGGAAAATTATAAGTAGAGGGACGTGACGACATCAATAATGGCGCCAACAAATTGGCACCATGTCTGGCGCCATTAGTGATGGCGCCAAGGGGCCGGCCCCCCCTGGCGCCATCAGTGATGGCGCCGGACCCATTCGTCTGTATAACGGCCACAAATTCTCACTCTCTTTTCTCTCTTCTCCATCCAACGTTCCAATTTCCTGTATAACGGTCATATATCTATCCGTTGGAGATTGGATGTATATAAATGGTGGATGTGAGAGAGGTTCATCCCCACTTCACTCTTTCTAATCTTTCTCACACATTCTATTATTCGTGGCCTCTATCTTCTCCAATATTTTCTACATACCAGAAGTCCATTTTTTCGATATGGATCAGAGTCTAAGAATATTGTGCTCACATGGAGGTTCAGTAAATGGGTTATCATACGAAGGGGGTTTTACGCAACTTCTTTTAATCGATCGTAGTACTACATTTGATAGTCTAAGAACTCTGATTAGTAACTCTTTTTCTATTCGATATGAATTTATTTTAAGACATATTTTTGTTTCTCATTGTTTGTTAATAGATTCTGATCAAACATGGAATTTTGTTCTTGAAGTTAATTTGCAATCGCCTTTTATTAGTATTTTTGTTACTGAAGTTTCTCCACCGCCTGAAATGTTTTCACGTCCACGTTCTTCTAATTATCAAATGGGTGCTAGTTCTTCTCGACCACTGCCAACTCATGAAGAAGAACAAGCAGTAGATATACCTAGTAATGATGATTTTGATGATTTTCAAAGTAATGAAAATAGTGATGATTTAATTGAAAATGTAGATGATGATTTTGATGATACTGTTAGTAGTGGTACCACTCATGAATTATTTGTCGGACAACAATTTGCTATCCGGCTTGAGTTTAGAAATTTTATAAGTAATGTAGCAATCGAACACAACTTTACATGTTCAACCGGTAGCATGAACAATTCTAGGAGAATTATTTACACTTGTGATCAACCAGGTTGTAATTGGAGAGTATATGCTAGACCCCTGGGCACAGGAGAAATATTTTTCATTAGTACATTAGAAAGTCGACATTCTTGTTTGAGTGGACTAACAAGAGGATGTCATCCATTAGCTACTGCTAAGTGGATTAAAAATAAGATTATTGATATAATTAGGGATAATCAGTCATATAGTCCATCGCAAGTAGTAAAGGATATCCGTAGAGGACATCGGATAGAAATTTCTTATGCCAAAGCTTGGAGAGCGCGAGAGATGGCACTAGTTGAAATAAACGGTAGTTATGCCGATGCCTATGCTAGTCTTGAAGAGTATGGTTTAAGAATTATGGAGACAAATCCAGGCAGTAGAGTTTGTATAAAAACCACTGAAGACAATAGCTTTGAAAGAATTTTTATTTGTTTTAAAGCATGTATTGATGGTTTTTTAGCAGGTTGTTTACCCGTTATTAGTATCGATGGTACATTTCTTTCATCTAGATACCAAGGTACATTATTTATTACTTGTGCTCATGATCCTAACTACCAGTTATATCCAATTGCTTATGCTGTTGCTGAAGGTGAGAATACTGATTCGTGGACATGGTTTTTAAACTGTTTAAGAAGTACTTTCGAAAGATATTTAGATGACTGGAGTAGATTTTCATTTATATCTGATAAACAAAAGGGATTGATAAATGCTATGCGTGTTATTTTTCCAGAATCACCACATTATTTTTGTATTCAACATTTTAAGCAGAATTTGAAATCTGTCACCCGAATTACAAAATTTTATCGAATGTTAGACTCTCTTGCTAGATCGTACAATAAAACGGATGCTGACTATAGATTAGAAATCATCAAAGGCGAAAACATTGACATGTATAACTGGCTTATAGGGGTGAATGATGAAAATCGCAGTTTTGAACACTGGATAGCTGCTTATTCTTCTCGTGCTAGATTAGATATTCACACTTCTAATCTTGCAGAATGTTTCAATAGCTGGGTCAAGAATCTACGTGATAAACCGATCACAATGCTACTTGATGGAATTAGAGCAAAGATTATAACGCTTCAAGAGAAGAATATAGAGTCCATGCGCAAAACCTAGAAATTCAATTTTGTCCACGAATGATGAAAACAATGGCAAGTATAAATAGACAAAAGCATTACTTACAAATGTTACGCATTGATAGTTGCTTATTTGAAATGTTAGATAGTAAAACAGGTCGAACCTATGTAGTGCGCTTGAACAAGAGCTATTGTTCATGTTTAAGGTGGTATCATACACTTATGCCTTGTATACATGCATGTTATGTATGTAAGTCTTCCAATTACAGTATTGAAATGTTTTACTCTTCAATATTTTTTACTGACAAGTTGAAAAATGTATATATGTCGCATATGGAACCAATTCCCGTGCCATACGAGCTTGAAGCTACTCTAACACGAGGACCAATTGGAGTACCAGATGTTAGACGCAAAGCTGGAAGACCGAAGAAAAAGCGCATCCAATCAACCAATGAATCTACAAGAGATTTGCGTTGCAGTAACTGCCATGGAGTTGGACACAACAGAAGAAAATGTACTAGCCAACCTATGTAGTAACTGATAAACTTCCAAGATGTACTCACAATTTCTTAGATATACTTCGAAGATGTACTCAAATGCCAAATATAAATATGATTTACTATTTACATAAATTATGCTATTTTCCACCCAAATGTTTCCAAAGAGTTTTTCAAATACTGGTTTTACGTCTTGGGCGCTCTGGTTCTGGGACAACCCGAGGCTCTGGGACATTCTCCGACTCTGGACTATCGGGCAACCGACTCTGAGATGGGCTTGGAGTCACAATCTGCTGGGTCTCTTGAGTTGGCCTGGGAGCGCTTGGAGTTGCCAACAACTGTGTGTATTATTCCATGTCCTCGAACCAACTGCCCTCGCCGGCATGACTAGATGTTCCCGCACCGGCATGGTAAGATGTTCCCTCGCCGGCATGGCCAGATGTTCCCGCACCGGCATGGCCATATGATCCCTCTCCATAAGCCGCTTCATCTGCAGAATGATAAAATGTCTCCTCCGGAGGATGATAGGGTGCCTCCTCGCCAGGATGAAAAGACGACTTACGACCCTGTCTCTGACTAACGTGGCCTCTTGGATAATCTTGAGGAATATATACAGGAGGCATATGGGGCGCAGGACCATACGCAAGATCTCGTTCCATACCCTCCAAAATACGGTGTACTAGATTGTAAGTGGCAGCATAATATCTATTGATAATTGCTTGAACCATTTCTGGACGCTAAAATTGAAAAAATATGCCAATTAATGAATGATAACTAACATGACGTTGTTCAAATAATAAACATTGTACTTACCAATTCACCTAGGTTCTCTATAAATCGTCGCATACTGCAGTCGTCCACGGCTCTATTAGTGAACCGTGGCTCCTCGAATGTGTAGGCTCTGTTACCCATACGTGGTGCTCCATACCAACGTCTGTATGTACTATCACCTAACCCTGTATCATTTGAATCTGACATATAAGTCGACAATTACAAACTTGAATATGAAAAACATATGAAATTTGAACTTACACTCTTCAGCGGATTCAATGTGTCGTGACATGTTCAATATATTATATCGATCAGGTCTCGTAGTCCATTCATGGAGATAATATTGAATTCTAGAAACCCGACCACTTTTGCTCTGACTTATATTGGGGGGCGCATCAGGAATTATTTGTACAAGACCAAACTGACGAAGAACACGATCAGCAGGGTGGTAGACGGTCCGATAATCATATAAGATGACAAAGTTATAATGACTATTGGAATACGATATCCTTTGGATGTCGGGAGCATCGGGACGTAAAATATACGGCATCCACGTAACCTATATGCAATATTGTAAAGTCAATACATAAGCATAAAAAAACGCAAATATAAAATGATAATCCAAATATATGATGATAAAATACCTCGTTATGTGTTAGAGAGTCAAATTCGGTCCGATAAATTGAGACAATCGGATGTCCACAATGTGCCTGATCCACCACATCAGTCGTCCAACGTCTAGCTACTGGAAAGACACCTAATTCACGACTAATGCTAGTAACTGGTCTACCGATAGCAAAATGCTCATATGCCCAGATCTAAGCACAAACAACATTAAAAAATTAGATTATATTAAGTAAGTTTAATATCTCTCTAAATTGATAAAATACCTGTAGGAGTGACATGCATCCAGTTAGATTCTTGCTCATATCTTGTAGAGAGGTCGCAGACACGAACTCTGTCAGAGAAGAATAGAAATAAGCCAAGACTGAGGCTCCCCATGCATATTGTGTCGGTTGAACCAAATTTCCAAAAAAAGGAAGAAGCCGAACAGTAATCCGTGATCCAGTTGCGTTCGAAAAGAGAACTGAACCACATAGAGCGAGTAGATACGCCCTTGTGCAGCAAAGAATCTATAAACGTACGATACTATGAGAACCATATTTAAAAATAAATACATAAATAAATGAGTGAAGTTAAATACCCGCTCTTCGCTTATATTAACTGGACCGTCAATTGTACGGTCAAGATCCATGAAGTTCCCGCGCAACCAGTTTAGAGTGACGTCGGATCTTGTGTTTATATCTTCGGGCGGATTAATATCGAGATATCGTCTAATTGTAGTGGCAGCGCTTGCTTGATTATCAAAAATTATAGGCTCACCTGTAATTTAAAATTATAATTTTGCATAAAATTGTAATAAAAAATTAATATTTAACAATTATTTTACCTGTAATAGGTAACCCTAAAATATTTGCTACGTCCAGTAGCGTTACGGTCATCTCTCCAACCGGCAATTGGAAAGTATTGCGTTGGGGCCACCAACGCTCTGCCAGAGAAAATATTAAATCTCTGTCGTGCACCAAGAATGGAAGATCATCTATATATCCAAAACCAAATACGTTAAGTAAACCCTTTTGATATGTATTTATCTCCCATGTGCCGTAATTTGCAGCGTTACGCCATCGTCCACGTTCACGCAACCGTACATCCGAGTTATAATCAAATAACTACAAGCGAAACGAACTATATAAATAAACTCAAATTTAATATGTAATAAAATAAAGAATAAATATTAATTCCTGAAAAATTACATCTCCTGTAAACACCAATCGAGATATGTGGCTCTTCCGTTCTTGCTCCTCTCTTTCAGTCGTCGGCCCACCGGGAATGCGACCATCGTTTACTGCAGCCATCCTCTTCAAGCGTCGTCCAAGAGAAGCTCCTGCAAATAACAATGTGAATTTATACATCTTTCTTCACTCTCCTCTCCTTATATAGATTTGAAGAACCGGAATGGGGGGAGGAAAGTGACATGGAGGGGGGACAAATTGATTTGTGATAGAAAAAAAGGTGACATAAAGTTACATAAAGTGACATAAAGTGACATAAATTGACATAAATTGACATAAAGAGAAGCTCCAAGCAACCTTGTTATTAGCATGCCATGTAACAGAGTGAGAAAAAATCCAAAAAAAAAGGTAGCTAGTCCGGCGCCATCACTGATGGCGCCGGGGGGGGGGAGGGGGCGGCCCCTTGGCGCCATCACTAATGGCGCCAGACATGGTGCCAATTTGTTGACGCCATTATTGATGTCGTCACGTCCCTCTACTTATAATTTCCCTAAACTTACCCCTTTTTCTATAATTTTCTCTAACTTCACCCCCTATATGTAATTTCCTGTTAAAAAAATTGCCCATCCGGATATAAATCATTTGATAATTCCCTCTTGGCACTAAATTACGTGTCAAATGAAATATAATTGTAATCAAAGTTACCCCATAGTCTATCTATAATAATAGCTACAAAGATTTTTTTTTTCAGAAAATTCACTGTAGAGTAACAAATTTTAAAGAAATTGTGGGGAGGATAACAAGTTTGACAAAATTTAAAATTAGAAAACTTTCCGACAGAGTGTCTGGCGAAATCGAGCGCCCATTGCTCTGGTTTGTTTGCAGGCGGAGGGGGGGCAGCATTGTTTGCAGACGGGAGGCAGCATTCGCAGCATTGGAGACCCTCCAAATTTGTTTGTATACGTTTTAATGAGTGGGTGAAAGAGTGCAGCTTTATTGGAAAATGAAAAAGCTGAACACATTGAAAAATGGGATGAAAGAGATGGGGTAGGGGAGTTATGTTATAAAGGATGCTCGTTTCTTCTCCAGGAACAAATTCAGAAGAAGGGGAAAAAGAAGAGAAACAGAAGAGAAGAGAGAAGAACAAGCAGAGAAGAGGAGAAGCAGAGAGACTAAGTAACATTTAGAGAGGTAAAAATATTTCAAAAAATATAATTTTATTTTTTTGTGTTTATTATCTTAGAATTTGGTATTAATAACAGATGGATCGTCGAAATGACGGACTTATTCCGGGAGGACCCACCACAGACGAGATTATCCAGCAACGTTTGAGTCATATCTCAAGATTAGTATTTTCTGGAAAGATATACTTAATTTTAAATAAAAAATTATTATTTTGTATATTTTTGTTATTTTGTAGTAATAATGATAATTTTGTAGTAACTCAATTTTTTCTATAGTTATATGATTATCCTGGCGATATTCGAATGCGAGAGCATGGGACATGGCGGTATGAACAGAACGTTGGGTGTTGTAATTTAACTAGCGAACAATATGCTATGTTGGTCATATTCGGATTTAAACACGTTGACGAGATACAGTTTTTACGTCATGATAGAGATTTAATTTTAAGCCTAGTGGAACGTTGGTGGCCTGGCCGAAATACATTTCAATTACCAGTTGGTGAAATGACTATTACTTTAGCTGATGTAGCAAATATTATAGGATTACCTATTACGGGTGAACCTATAATATTTAATGAGTCATTTTCAGCTGATACTGCAATTATGGAGTATCTAGGTGTGGAGCCACCAAAATTAAAAGGAAAAAAGCTTAGTCACATTTTCCTGGCTCCGTCGCAATTTCATGCATCTAGATCTTATTGATGATGACGAAGAGGTATCTGTTGATGAAAATCGGGTATGTATCATCGATAATATTAATATTTATGTCGTATCGCTGTTGCTAGTTTAGCACGTATTAAATTTTGCCATTTTTCACTATATTTTTAGGTGATTTCTTGCACAAGGGCCTACTTACTCGGCTTAATAAGTGCGGTTGTCTTTCCCGGCTCATCAGATATGGTGAACTTACGTTATCTACCATTCTTGGAAGATTTGACCGCACTTACAAGTCACACATGGGGAGCATCAATGTTGGCATATTTATACGCCTCCATGTCAGATTTTGTACGCGTGCTGGAAGATAATAAAATTATGAAAAATTTAAATGGATGTATGACTTTAATACAGGTATACAAATTATTACTTATTTTATTTAAAGTTATAATTTGTAGAATTGTATCAAGTTATTCTTTTGTTTAATAGGTCTGGTCCTACGAACATTTTCATATCGGGAGACCAGTTACCGGTATTGATTCCAATGCTGGTAAATTTCGGTAACTTTACGATGGGTTACAGATGTAGTAGATCCAGCTCATTGGGTTCACTCGAGCGCCCCCCTATATCGAGGGCAGTTTGATACTTTAAAGCATACGGAGGTAAAATACGTTAATTAGTCATTAAATTTTTCAACATTTTTAATCTATTACTTATTCTTTTTCCGACATCAAATAGGTATATGGCTACCTTATGTGCATGAGCAGTATGAATATGTTCCAGAAATACAAAGAACAGCTTATACCATGAGTCTTCATAGATATTATATAATATATCATGGAGACATCATGTTTCATCCCGTCGATCGTGTTCTGCGACAGTTTGGGATGAAACAGATTATTCCAGATGATCCACCATGTTTGAATCGTGGTAGAGCCAGTGCAGCTGTAAGAGCTAGAAAAATAATTCTCGGATGGAATTCTAGATTTGAGACACATGGTGTGGCAGAACTATCTGAGCCGATGTTAGATTTAGAAGATGGTTAGTTTTCATCTCCTATTTGATTAAAATCATTATTGAATTATATGCTCATATTTGTTGAATTGGTGCAGCATTTGGGAGTAATGCATATAGAACTTGGTGGGGAGCCCCTCGTATAAGTAACAAATTATACTATCATGAGGAGCCTCGATTCCAACCACGAGCTCTAGACGATTCTAGTCTGCGTGAATTTTATCACCATATGATTGGGATGGTACGTATTGCTTATAAACTATCAAATCTTATATTTTAAGTTTTTTTTAGTCTGCGCGTTTATAGTACTTACTTATGGACAATCAAATCTTATATTTCAGGCTCCAAGTATTAAGCAAGCAATCGATAATCCAAATCCTGAAACATGGAGAACAAAACTTATTGAAATTTGGAATTATATGCAAGCAGATCCGACTCCCTCGAACCCTTCCATACTTATCCCTGACGACTATCCTGTAGGAGAGATTGGCATTGTTAGACAGCGACATGCACGTCCCCGACGGGATAGACACAATGTCATGCAACCTGAAGACCTCCCTGATAGTCCACCTCGACATGCTTACGAGGTCTCGCATCAACAGGCCGAGGAGAGCTCGGCTCAATGGGGTGGCCAAGGGAAATCTCAATGGGGTGGCCAAGGGACATCTCAATGGGCTGACGTAGGGTCTTCTCAATGGGGTGGTCAAGGGACTTCTCAATAGGGTGGACAAGGAACTTCTCAATTGGGTGGTCAAGGGACTTATCAATGGGGTGGTCAAGGGACTTCTCAATGGGGGTGGCGTGGAGACTTCAAAGTTATTTGCTCAAGGGACTTCTCAATGGGGACCAGAACCTACCTCTCAATGGGGACAAGAACCTACCTCTCAATGGGATAACATATTTGTGAAACCCGTAAATTCGGTTTTGTTATTTTTCTAATTATTAAATTGCGTGTTTGCTAAATTAATATTTTGCCAGATTATTATCATTATTTAGGAAAATTGTATTTTAGAAAAAAATTACTATTTAGAATTTTAGAGTTTAGTCAACTCGTAAAAAATTTTATTTTAATTATATAAATTGTCTGCTAAATTAATTATTATTTTTTATGAAAAACTAAATTTTAGAAAAATTATTTTTCTGGAATTTTTTAGTTGGGCCTGACCCGTCCTGACCCGTTCCGAACCCATCTTGAATCCAATTCGGAAAAAACTCAATTTAGGATTTTTCCGAAACAAAATTGTTGGTATTTATTTATATCATTTTCCCTTACTTAAAGAAAATAATATTAAAACAAAACTTTTATTTAAACCTTCATTAAAAACTCTTTACACTAACTTAACTCTCTCAATTACTCACTAATACTCAAAATCCTGAGTGAAGGAAAACCCTTTCTTTTCCCTCTCCCGAACGTTGGTCGGCCGACTCCTCGACTTTCCGATGGCCAATGGCCGACTGCTCTTCTTCCCGAAAATCCCCTATAAAACCTATTCTCTCCACCCCTCCATCACCATTTCCCTCTTTTTCCAAACCCGTGCCCTAGCTTCTGGAGCTCGAGCCGGAGCTCCACCACCCGACGATCCGATCCCGCGCCTCCGGCGACCTCGCCGTCCTCCCCCGGTCGTGTCCAGCACCGTCGGCCCCTCTCCGATCCCCTGCGCGCCAGACCCGACGCTGCTCCGCCCGACCCGACGCTGCTCAGCCCGACCCAGGCCGACCGCCCAGGCGCCGCCCATGTCCTGCGACCCCCTCACCGCCGGTCCCCGCGACCCCTCTCGCCGGTTTCCCTTCCAACGGCTCCGTCGTCGCTCCTCTCCGAGCCGCAGCATCCCGAGCCCCGATCCGGTCGCCCTTCGAGCGCCGTTCCTAGTCCAGCGCTTTTACGTGCCCTGGATTGCTGTCCCGATCTGATTTTGTGCCCGATCTGCTGTCCATGGATTTTTGTGGCCCGTCCCGCTGTCCAGCGCTGTTCCCGTGGCACTTCGATTCCCGTGGCAACCTCTGTTCTGGTAGGCGTGCTCGTTTCTGTGCTGTTCCGCGCAATTTGTTGCTGTCTACGTGTTTTGGGCTTTCTCGAGTCCGCAAAAATTGGGTTTTTCTCTATAATTGCATCTGAGAGCTCTAGCCGAGCACCTGCGGTATAATTCCTTTGACCTATTCTATTTTTCGTTATTGTCGATGATGATTCTTTGTCCCCGATCCCATTGCGGGATTCGGTTAGATGATTCGAATTCGGAAATTCCGAAGTTTGTTTGATATTTTCTGTGGTTGGTTTCGTTTTGGAGAATAATAGTTCTGTGGTTTCTTCCTAGTGGCTTCTCGGAAATTTCGAGTTAGTTTCGGAAAGTTTCTGTTGGATTGGTTTTGAGAGTTTAATCTTTATGTTGGTTTGTTTCTGTGAATTCTCGGGTTTCCGAGTAATTTCGAGTTTTCTGCGTATTCTTCGGAAACGTATTTTTGTGAATTATTAATCCTTGTGGTGGAATTTAAATTATGGGTTTTTCCATGGTTTGGGATATATATATATATATATATATATATATATATAGGTATTGTGGCGTATTTTCCCAGTTTTGGGTTGTCCCAGATATAGAGGAGATGCTGTCCAATTTTTCGGAAATATTTTTAGAACAGATTTTCGTATAAATCGGACTTTTGCAAAACATTTATATCTTGGATTTGTCGGCTTTTGGATTTATGGATTTCTGTACCAGCTTTTAGGCGACGACCTTATAGGTCGAATGAGCGTGGCGAAGTGCAAACGCTACAGGGTTCCTGTACGTTGAGGCGCCAGCCAATAATATGACGATTGTACCAAGTCTGAGACTCGTATTATATTTTAATTTAATTTATTGATTTTATTTTGTAATTAAATTGTAGGACAATTTTTAGAACTAACCAATGTTTCTTCTTATTTCAATTCGTGAAAATGGTCTGTAAGGGCATAAGCCCAGCTTTTATTTTTTGTGGTTTTGTAATAAGTTAGGGTAGTTTTATTCTTTTCTGGTTTGTGGTTGGCGTAACACGTAAAAATAGTAAAATAATTATTTTATAAAAAAATCAATATTATTTTCTCACATTAAATAAATTAGGAAAAATTTCAAGTTTATTATTTAATCAAATTTCACGTTTTTCTTATTTAAAGAAAATATTATTTTTAAATATAATATAATAAAATACAAAGTTTTGCCAAATGATTGGAAAATACGATTTTTCCCAATAAAAACTTAAACTGACTTTTCTTCGTAAGTTAGAAACTCACCTCAATAAGCATTCTAAAGTAGAGTTGTAAATAACCTAAAATTTGACTAGGATAAATTCTAGAGATTGTAACTAGCACACCTAGATATGGATTGAATATTGGTGCTAAGTCAAGAATTCTAAATTGTAGGATTTCGAGGACTGTACTAGCATCATCCCGGAACCAACATCGAATCCAGTTATAACCAAGGCAAGTACAATTTGTGTTAGTTTACCAATTATTTAATAATCGTTTTATTGCAAGTTTAAACCACGATGTAACACGGAACTCTCTCTGAGAGCATTGACTGATTGACTGTTGGGTACTGGGGGAGTAGTGTAATGAGTATGACCACATCCAAAAATAGTATACTGACTGTGTTAGCTTACCCCTCATACACACGGGGATAAGCCATATCGTATCGATAGGATACAACTGTACAACCCAAGCCGGTCATATTCATTGCCTATTCACATCACAATGTTTTAACTGCTGGAAAACTGTTTATTTCAAATTGTTTAAAAGTGCATAACTCTATTATTATTTCAATTGTTGGATTATCATGAATTGTACTTTGCTCCCTCCTGACTGGAGACCAACATTTTTAGGTGATTGAGTCATTGAAGATCTGATGCCTGTTCCCGCAGAACCTGGAACCCAAGAACAGTAGAGCTGGATAGTAATTTATTTAGTAATCGATGTATTCAAATGTAGTTGTTGTAATTAATGTTTGTTGTATTTCAGGTTTTTTTCAAATTGAATAAAATGTTTTCATATTTCGTTAGAATTTTATCTGTATGTGTTTCACAGCTTGATACAGCTTACTGCCGTCGTCTCAACAACGGTGCAGGCTGGACATGATCCGATTCGACCCAAGAAATTAGGACCGGGTCGTGACATGTTTTTAGTGGTGGCCCATGCAGGTCAGATCTGTAAATTGGTCTAGTCAATTTAGTCTAGACCATCGCGCAGTTCTGATAGTTGAGACTTTAGGAAAACAGACTTTAGAAACAATTAGAACACTTAGATGATATACACCATGTTACATTATAGGGCCGAAAATTATTTACTTAAATATCTATTTTTGCCTGCTTATAGATTCGTAGGATACTTTGTTTGTGTTTGTACCTAAACCTTATCTAGATTAAGCTGATTGTACATTTGAGTGTCCCATGACTTTCGAGATTATTTTCCTACCATAATTTTCAGGTTCTAGTCTACCTTAGGATTCATATTCTTTTTGGAATAAAATTGAATTCTTTGGTCTGTCACGCCCCAGAACCAGAATACTGGAGAGCGGGGGCAGATATAGCCAGCTACGTATAATGAAATGGAATCCATCTCACCATACGATCACGGCTGTCTAGATATGTGAGGGTTTATCTACAAGCCATCAGTCTCTTAAGGTCATAAATTATCCTATTGTCTCAATCTCAACCAACTAATAATAGTTACAAGATATCAGACCACCAAATATACAATTGTAAGGCGTCCCAAACATTACATATCCAGATGATCATGAAGCTAGTCGTACAAAATGTAAGGACTAGCAAGAGTTAAGTCATACATGATCAACCTCGAGTTGCCAATCATGATTACAGCCCGTAGGCAGACAGAAGGTAAAGTGCATCGAGCTAACAAGTGCTCGGCGGCCAAACGCCTCAAAAGAATAATGTACAATTACAGTGGAAAAACAAAAAGAAAACCCACTCCTTGCCCTGGTTACGCCTGGCGGTCACCATCGGGCTGGAAAGCAGGTAGATCCTTTACTGCTGCTCCGGTATCTGGCCATACAAAATCAGCTGGGTCAGACCCCAGAAAGAGCAAGTGCCACAAAGGAGGCTTCACTTAGGAACTAAAATCAGCAATTAGCACAAGAATATAATTACATAATAAGAGACAGTAATTTAAGAAAAAGTATGACAGGTGAATATAAAAGACAATCTTGTACAGAATCAATTAAAGACAGAACATATGAAAAGCATGACAGGATGATATACGATGAGATAACCTTGGAACTATTCAGATAACCAGGTTACAACCCGTAAACCAAACAAGGACCGGGGTTGTAACCCTTCGTCTGAACGGAACTTGGCTTCTCCCACCATTTATCGGCAAGGTAAATATAAGAAATCAAGACATGTAACAATCTTGTACAGGATCAAGACAAGACTAGACAGATTGAACCCCATCCAACAATCACGGCCAAACAACAAGTACGGCTTGCTACTTTAACTAACTAGGGTTATCACAGGCCTAGTTACTAGCAAAATGCAATGAGAATTCCAAGTCCGGTTACATGTTTGTTACTACCTGAGTGATCCCAGAAAGAAAAGGAAAAGATAGCAGGATATAGCAGACACACTGTAGTAAGATACATGTGTCCTAAGGTACCACACTCGACGGCGGGCTGGAAGTGCGCTCATCTCGACGGATAGCAACAAATCCCATGTATATATATATATATATATATATATATATATATATATATATATATATATAAGGCCGGGACCAAAGGGGCAACAGGTAACTGGAAAATTCTCCATGAACTATTTGATCAATCTAGTCATTAACCTAGCCAGATTCAGTATGAATCACTGACCGTGGTACTCAGGGATCATGTCCTAGACATGATGCAAGACACAACCGGACTAGTAGTTGATACAAGCACAATCCATGCAAACAACCACGGTGTCCAGGCCAATGAATTAATTTATCAAGAGTGCGCCACGATGGGCCACTATCATTATCATTATTACTTATCAAGAGTGCGCCACGACGGGCCACTATCAAGCATGTCAGGGTACTTGTCAAGAGTGCACCACTACCGGTCACTGTCGTGTCATGTGTAGCAGGTCAAGTTATCAGGTCAAGTTATCATGTCAGGAGTGCACCACGACGGGCCACTATCAAGCATGTCAGTTCTTGGTCACACGATGCCAGGTACAATTATCATTTCAATCATGTCAATCAAATCGGGATTATCAAGTTTGGGACAAAAGGCGTAAGGATATAAAATGGGCGTAAAAATATACAATAAAGATTACAAGGCATGGGCAAATTAATAATAAAATAAAAGTACACAGGGCTATAGGAGAGTTCAGGGTCATGCAGTGAAGTATCATGCGGCCAGAGGGAAGTAAGCTTTATGCGGCTGGCGGGGCAGTGGAGCATATGCGGCCAGCGGTGGACAGGTCTCATGCGGCTGAAGGGGTACGGAGTATATGCGGCTGGGTTGGGATGGAGGTCCAGGCGGTTAGGGGTGAAAGGGTTCTCATGCGGCTGGACGGGCCCGAGTTCATGCGGCTCGCAGAGCAAATAGCCATGCGGCTCGATATGGTTGGCGCGCATGCGGCTGCCTAAGCAAGGGGGGCGCATGCGGCTAGGTGGTTTCAGGATCTCATGCGGCTGGGATGAGACTCAGTTATGCGGCCAAAAGTGCAAGGGTCTCATGCGGCCCAATGATCACGAGCATATGCGGTCACGCCATGCCTAAGTCTTATGCGGCTGGAAGACTCACCGCATGAAGGTTCATGCGGTCAAGTGCTGCCATGCGGTTAGGAGTTCATACGGTCAGCTTAATTCATGCGGCTAGGGAAATCACTTGCCGCATGAAACATTTATGCGGTCAAGTCAAGCACAGTTCATCTTCTCCAAAATTTCGAGAAGAAGAACACCATGAGAGCCAACTTCTCAAGCTCCATAACTCCATCATCCGGAGCCCAAATCCGAACTTCCATAGGTCAAAATGGGGTAGAACGAAATTCTCTACAACATGGAACCATCAAAACTCGAAAATAATAAGATTAAGTAGATCAAAACCCAAGAAATCCGAAAATAATGTAAATATAGATCTACAAGAATCTAGCCATAGAAAGTGAAAATGCCAAGTTCTAAAGAGTGTTAGAATGCTGCAAAGAAGAGAATGGAACAATAAAATTTGGGTTCCTCCATGAAGCAAGATGCACTTGCCTAGACCTTCCTGGTAGGTGAGGAAGTTAATGGAAGAAGAAGAAAAGTAATGAGGAGAGAGAAGGAAGAAAGGGTTAATAAATGGGGTTGGTGGTGGTAGGTAGGGGTTCACCTTGGTTCATGATGAACCAAGTAAACCAAGCCAAGCCGAACCAACCCAATCCTCCTCCCATCCAAATAAAACCAAGCCCCACTAATTCGAGTTAATCCATGAACGATAAATGACAATTAAACCACAATGCTAAATATGAAAATAAACCACAACTAACTAATCAAAGAAAAAGAGAAATACGGGTCAGAAATACGAACACGTATAAAATAAGTATCACAAATTTTGGGACACTACATGGTCTTCTTCTTTATCAAACCTAAATTTTGAATTCTTCATTATTTCTCTACCTTTAATTGAAATCTTGATTCGTTCGCTATGTAGAATTTTGAATTCTCTTAGCAACCTTGATAAATTCTAATCTACCCAATATATATATATTTATAACCATTATCTAACCTTTTGCCTTGATCTCCTTTTCAATTGACTAACCTTTTCGGAATCAATCCTGAATCAAAATTCTTCTGGGATCATTTAAACCTCAAGGTCAATTATTACCAGAAGAATTAGTTTAGTTCATGATTCTCTTAAAGGGGTTATTTTCAATTTCAATATTGATTGTTATTCCAAAGATCGAAAATATTCTCATCTGTTGACTTCCTCCATTCATCTTGAAACCCTACTCTCTTTATGCAAATTTTTGATCAAATCAAAGGCCTAAAAAGCTTCTATGATTGAATACCATGAAGCAGGAACGGTCAAAAAATTGATCACATTTTGAATCCATTCTATTATTGAATTTCCTTTAGTCATGGAAATTTTGAGCTGTCCCAAAGCTATTTAAATTCTTGGCGTTACTAGACAATTTCAATTTGATTTCCTTGAATCAATGAAACTTACCTTCTCTCAAATTTCCAACTTTCCTTAGTTATGGAATTATTCTTCTCAAAATAATTTTCTGTATTCCCTGAGTGATTTGTCAGGAATATTTTCATTGGTTTTTCTTACTTAATCCAAATCTGTAATGCTTCTATCTTATCTAGTGTTTGACTCAATTATTCAAATCAAGGTTGATCGTTTCATCTTTGGAAAAGAAAATCGGAGAACAGATACTCCTCTTGATTTTAGCCCAGTCTCTTGAATCTTAAACACATATTTTGATAAATCCTTTAATCTCAGAAGAACAGTCATCTACATTTTTTATCCTGTTTAGAACTTTAAACTCGTTTGAATTTTTGAAAATTCCTCTAAAATTCACAGGGACAAAGCTGAGAAAATATTTAGCAACCTAACATGACTCCGCATATTTACGTGATAGTCATTTATCTGAATTATGGAAAACTGCAAGTTTACTGCAGCTAGTTGTGCACTGGCGAGGCATAAACTCTAAGTTGAAATAATGAAAGGTAATCATTAGGTTTCCAAATATTATTGAGACTTTGTTCTATGTTTGCTTAGCCATGAAATGGATAAAGTTGGAAGATTACTCGGTAAACTAAATTATTCAAGTCATGGAGTCAAAAATTTATTGCAGTCAGGTGCACACTGGCGAGGCATGAATTTGAAACAAAGTGACTTGAAAATAGTGGTTTTCGAATATTAATAAGACTATATTCATATCATGGTTATCTCTAATCATTCTGAGGATTTGTATTCTAGCATTTGCTCCCACTTCCAGAAATATTCTATCGGATTATATTCTTGTCATGGCTATTTTAATCACCCTCACCATCTTAAATCATACAACTTGTTGATTCTTTCTGAGTCACAAACTCCTATACCTCATACCAGTTTTAATTGAAAATTGTCCCTCATTTCGGAAAATTACATTATCATTGATGTCGTATTTTATGACCTTTCTAATTTATTTGATCTCATTTTAAAAATTTAAACTCGTTATGATTATTTAAATTATACCTCGATGTTTACTCATGATTTTGATCACAACAAAATATTCTAAACTCTATCTGGAAAATTCTAAACATGTTTACTTTTTATCTTTATATTTAGCAATCATGCCTCGAATCTGATTTTGCCTTATGAAGTAAACCTAGAATAGTTTCTAGCATGGATTTCTAGAGTACACAAGTTATGAATAAAAATAAGATGAATATGAATATATGTGATTTAAATTTACATTAAGAAAGAGATAATTAATGATGTTAATATCAAAGCAAATTGATATTTAGGAAAGAGGTGGTTAAATGATAAGCATGAGGATACATTTTAGGAAGACGCGTGATAAATCGGATAAAAAAAATTGAACTTAAATGTATAACTAAGCAAGGATGACAATTGTATGAATGCCAGGATTAAAATAGAAAGATTGGTTGAAATATGTAATAAGATATTTTGGTAGTCGAAGTGATACAATAAAATCAAAATGAAGGATTTGAGCTTAATCATGATAAATAAAATTTTTATAAGAGTTCGAGATCAAATATATAAATAAAGAATTGAAATCAGGATATATACATGTTAGTCTAAAATCACAAGAGTGATCACTCATGAGTAAGAAATGATAAAACTTTACAGATCATGACAAATAGGAGTGTTGGATTTTAAATATGATATTGGGTACCGAGGCTTGATACTGAAGTAGTAAGACAAGACGTAGTCATAGAGTTAAAAATTTGAACATGTTAGAAAACTGAAAGAAGTACATACTATATTGCAAGATAGATGATATGTGAAAATGTGGAAGACAATTTTTTTTAAGGTGATTGGCAATTCAGGAATGGAAACGAGACTCATAATCATGGAGAACGACTTTATTCCTAAGAAGGGAAGAATGTACGTTTGATATATGACAGTTAAGTCTAGTTAGACATGAAGATATTGAAAAATAATACTCAGACTGTTTGAGGCATGATTGCATGATTGTACCCCTGACCCTATCCTTTAATTTCGAGGACGAAATTTTCTAAGGAGGGAAGGTTGTGAAACCCGTAAATTCGATTTTGTTATTTTTCTAATTATTAAATTGCGTGTTTGCTAAATTAATATTTTGCCAGATTATTATCATTATTTAGGAAAATTGTATTTTAGAAAAAATTACTATTTTTGGAATTTTAGAGTTTAGTCAACTCGTAAAAAAATTTATTTTAATTATTTAAATTGTCTGCTAAATTAATTATTATTTTTTATGAAAAACCAAATTTTAGAAAAATTATTTTTCTGGAATTTTTTAGTTGGGCCTGACCCGTCCTGACCCGTTCCGAACCCATCTTGAATCCAATTCGAAAAAAACTCAATTTAGGATTTTCCCGAAACAAAATTGTTGGTATTTATTTATATCAGTTTTCCTTACTTAAAGAAAATACTATTAAAACAAAACTTTTATTTAAACCTTCATTAAAAACTCTTTACACTAACTTAACTCTCTCAATTACTCACTGATACTCAAAATCCCGAGTGAAGGAAAACCCTTTCTTTTCCCTCTCCCGAACGTTGGTCGGCCGACTCCTCAGCTTTCCGATGGCCAACGGCCGACTGCTCTTCTTCCCGAAAATCCCCTATGAAACCTATTCTCTCCACCCCTCCATCACCATTTCCCTCTTTCCCCAAACCCGTGCCCTAGCTTCTGGAGCTCGAGCCGGAGCTCCACCACCCGACGATCCGATCCCGCGCCTCCGGCGACCTCGCCGTCCTCCCCCGGTCGTGTCCAGCGCCGTCGGCCCCTCCCCGATCCCCTGTGCGCCCGACCCGACGTTGCTCCGCCCGACCCGACGCTGCTCAGCACGATCCAGGCCGACCGCCCAGGCGCCGTCCATGTCCCGCGACCCCCTCGCCGCCGGTCCCCGCGACCCCTCTCGCTAGTTTCCTTTCCAACGGCTCCGTCGCCGCTCCTCTCCGAGCCGCAGCATCCCGAGCCCCGATCCGGTCGCCCTTCGAGCGCCGTTCCCAGTCCAACGCTTTTACGTGCCCTGGATTGCTGTCCCGATCTAATTTTCGTGCCCGATCTGCTGTCCATGGATTCCCGTGGCCCGTCCTGCTGTCCAGCGATGTTCCCGTGGCGCTTCGATTCTCGTGGCAACCTCTGTTCTGGTAGGCGTGCTCGTTTCTGTGCTGTTCCGTACAATTTGTTGCTGTCCACGTGTTTTGGGCTTTCCCGAATCCGCGGGAATTGGGTTTTTCCTCTATAATTGCATCTGAGAGCTCTAGCCGAGCACCTGCGGTATAATTCCTTTGACCCATTCTATTTTTCGTTATTGTCGATGATGATTCTTGGTCCCCGAACCCATTGCAGGATTCGGTTAGATGATTCGAATTCGAAAATTCCGAAGTTCGTTTGATATTGTCTGTGGTTGGTTTCGTTTTGGAGAATAATAGTTCTGTGGTTTCTTCCTAGTGGCTTCTCGGAAATTTCGAGTTAGTTTCGGAAAGTTTCTGTTGGATTGGTTTTGAGAGTTTAATCTTTATGTTGGTTTGTTTCTGTGAATTCTCGGGTTTTCGAGTAATTTCGGGTTTTCCGCGTATTCTTCGGAAACATATTTTTGTGAATTATTAATCCTTGTGGTGGAATTTAAATTATGGGTTTTCCCTGGTTTGGGATATATATATATATATATATATATATATATATATATATATATATATATATATATATATATATTTTTATATATATATATATATATATATATATATATATATATATATATATATATATATATATATATATATTGGTATTGTGGCGCATTTTTCCAGTTTTGGGTTGTCCCAGATATAGAGGAGATGCTGCCCAATTTTTCGGAAATATTTTTAAAACGAATTTTCGTATAAATCGGACTTTTGCAAAACATTTATATCTTGGATTTGTCGGCTTTCGAATTTATGGATTTCTGTACCACCTTTTAGGCGACGACCTTATAGATCGAATGAGCCTGGCGAAGTGCAAACGCTACAGGGTTCCTGTACGTTGAGGCGCCAGCCAATAATATGACGATTGGACCAAGTCTGAGACTCGTATTATATTTTAATTTAATTTATTGATTTTATTTTGTAATTAAATTGTAGGACAATTTTTAGAACTAACCAATGTTTCTTCTTATTTCAATTCGTGAAAATGGTCTGTAAGGGTATAAGTCCAGCTTTTATTTTCTGTAGTTTTGTAATAAGTTAGGGTAGTTTTATTCTTTTCTGGTTTGTGGTTGGCGTAACACGTAAAAATAGTAAAATAATTATTTTATAGAAAAATCAATATTATTTTCTCACATTAAATAAATTAGAAAAAATTTCAAGTTTATTATTTAAACAAATTTTATATTTTTCTCATTTAAAGAAAATATTATTTTTAAATATAATATAATGAAATACAAAGTTTTGACAAATGATTGGAAAATACGATTTTTTCCAATAAAAAGTTAAACTGACTTTTCTTCGTAAGTTAGAAACTCACCTCGATAAGCGTTCTAAAGTAGAGTTGTAAATAACCTAAAATTTGACTAGGACAAATTTTAGAGATTGTAACTAGCACACCTAGATATGGATTGAATATTGGTGCTAAGTCAGGAATTCTAAATTGTAGGGTTTCGAGGACTGTACTAGCATCATCCCGGAACCAACATCGAATCCAGTTATAACCAAGGCAAGTACAATTTGTGTTAGTTTACCAATTATTTAGTAATCGTTTTATTACAAGTTTAAACCACGATGCAACACGAAACTCTCTCTGAGAGCATTGACTGATTGACTGTTGGGTACTGGGGGAGTAGTGTAATGAGTTTGACCACATCCAAAAATAGTATACTGACTGTGTTAGCTTACCCCTCATACACACGGGAATAAGCCATATCGTATCGATAGGATACAACTGTACAACCCAAGCCGGTCATATTCATTGCCTATTCACAGCACAATATTTTAACTGCTGGAAAACTGTTTATTTCAAATTGTTTAAAAGTGCATAACTCTGTTATTATTTTAATTGTTGGATTATCATGAATTGTACTTTGCTCCCTCCTGACTGGAGACCAACATTTTTAGGTGATTGAGTCGTTGAAGATCTGATGCCTGTTCCCGCAGAACCTGGAACCCAAGAACAGTAGAGCTGGATAGTAATTTATTTAGTAACCAATGTATTCAAATTTAGTTGTTGTAATTAATGTTTGTTGTATTTCAGGTTTTTTTTCAAATTGAATAAAATGTTTTCATATTTTGTTAGAATTTTATCTGCATGTGTTTCACTGCTTGATATAGCTTACTGCCGCCGTCTCAACAACGGTGCAGGCTGGGCATGATCCGATTCGACCCAAGAAATTGGGACCGGGTCGTGACAATATTTGCCCCCGGAGTTCTTAGTTACACACAGATCATGACCACTCCATCAGCACCAATGTCTTCTCAACCTGATGATACACAGGAAGAAGGACGTGATGTACCTCCTGAGAATACGACTGAGAGGATAGGTCGCCTCAATCTTAGAGAAGTTGAGCGTAGAATTATCGACGGGTTGCCATGAGAGGTAGATGAAATTGTAACAAGATGAAATTATGATAGATTGTAACAAGATGATTAGTACATTTTCTTCTATTGTGTCGTAACAAGATAAAATTATTCTCTTGGCTGATTAGTACATTTTCTTCTATTATGTCCTAATCCATTACAATTGCTACATCGAAGATTTCTTGTCTTTGAATCATTGGCAATGATG
The DNA here is from genome assembly GCA_029216955.1 of Iris pallida. NCBI lineage: Eukaryota > Viridiplantae > Streptophyta > Magnoliopsida > Asparagales > Iridaceae > Iris > Iris pallida. The sequence continues at coordinate 6,937,999 of JANAVB010034616.1, read as the reverse complement.
CGGTTCTTCTTGGGTCTTCCAGCTTTGCGCCGTAATTCTGGTACTCCAATTTCTCCTCTAACCAGAACACTTTGAAGATTGTAGGGATCTGGTCATGGAATTGGCTCCAAGTGCGACTCGTATACGCTTCTCAATGCTTCTTTAGAAAAAACAGCAGGATAATAATTTTCAATATTAATTTTTGAAAAATTACACGCAAAACATGAATGTACACATGGAATGCAAGTATGATACCACCTTAAACATGAACACTATTTTTTTTCTAAACGAACAACATATGTTCTATGTGTTTCATGATCTGCTATTTCAAATATATAACTATCAATACTCAGGACTTGCAAGTAGTGATGTTCTCTATTGATACGAGCCATTGTTTTTAACATCTTCGGACAATAATCTGTTTCAAGCGATTCAGCATATTTTCAATTTTTGTCCTGAAGTATTATAATCTTGGCACGGATACCATCAAGTAATATTGTTATTGGTTTATCACACAAAATTTTTATCCAGTTATTGAGCATTCAGGAAGGTTAGATGTGTTAATATCTAATCTAGGACAAGGTGCATAAGCCGTTATCCAGTATGCTAGAACACATGTTTCATCACCTTCTACTCCAATGATCCATTTATACACATCAAAATTTTTAGCTTTAATTCTTTCAAAATAATAATTTGCATCAACTTCATTATAACATCTTGCAAGAGAATCTAATCTACATCAAAAATGTTTTAATCTATCTACTGATTTCAAGTTTTGTTTAAAATGTTGAATGCAGAAAAAATGAGGCAATTCTGGAAAAGTGGCACGCTTAGCATTTATCAACCCTTTCTGCTTATCATAAATAAAAGAAATTCTATTCCATGCATCAAAATACTGATCAAAAGATGTTCTAAAACAGCCTAAAAACCAGCTCCAAGAATCAGTGCTTTCACTTTCAGCCACGGCATAAGCAATTGGATATAATTGATAGTTAGGATCATGAGCACAAGCAATACATAAGATGCCCCGATATCTAGATGAGAGAAAAGTAGCATCAGTACTAATCACAGGTAAACATCCCTTTAAAAATCTATCAATGCATGCCTTAAAACATATAAAAATTCTTTCGAAACTATTGCGTTCATTAGTCTTTATAAAATATCTGCTACCTAGATTTGTCTCGATAATTGTGGAAGCATATCGTTCAAGACCACCGTAAGCATCAATATAACTACCATTTATTTCAGATAAAGCAATTTCTCTAGCTTTCCAAGCTTTCGAATATTTGATACGTATTTGATGTTCTCTGTATATATCCTTCACAACATGCGATGGACTATACGACTGGTCATCTCTAATTTTATTAAATATCTTATTCTTAATCCATAAAGTAGTAGCTAATGGATGACTACCTGTTGTAAGTCCACATAAGCAAGTATGTCGATTTTCTAACGTAGTAATAACAAATGTCTCGCTATTACCAATAGATTTAGCGTATACCCTCCAATTACAACTAGATTCGTTACATTTATATATAATCTTGTGAGCATTATTCAAAGTAGTCGAACAAACAAAATTATGCTTAATTGCTATGTCACTAATTAAACTTCTAAATTGAATACGATTTTCAAATTGTCTCCCAACAAATAATTCAAGAGTATCAACATTATCATCAATATTATCAAATACATCATCTACATTTTCAACTAAATCATCGCTACTGGAATCATTGTCATTACCTTCATCTACTGTATTTTCTTCTTCAGTGGCAAAAATAACTTGATGAGAAGAACTAGGACCCGGACCCAAATTAGTAGTTTCATTATTAGGAGCACGTCTACTACTTATATGAGGGGGTGCTGGAATAACAAAAATACTAATATACGGTGATGATACATTAATTTGAAGAATAAATGCCCATGCATGATCACTATTTAAATTTATACAATTAGAAGCAAAAATATGCACTAATATAAATTCATCAAAATCAATAGAAAATTGTTCAGTCAATAAATTAAGTAAACTACTAAACGTAATATTTCTATCCACTATAACAACTTCAGTTAAACCCCTTCATAAGCTAACACATTTAGGACGCCTCCAAGCGAGCATATAAGAGTTATACTTTGACTCATGTTGGTAGGAAAAGAGCTTTCTACTTCTTCCGAAAGAAATGGAAAATAGAAGAGAAAGATAGGAGCCTTCTACTTCTGAAAGAAATGGACGATGAAGAGGAAGGTGAAAAAATTGATAGGGAGACTATCAATTTATAAGAGTAAGAGCCGTTGTAAAAGATATAACCGTTGGAGTAAAATTTATAGCCGTTAGAGTAAAATTTATAGCCGTTCGTATAGTCGTTGGGTGAAAAAAATCCGAAAAATTAAACACCAAAGCGAACCGAGCCTGCGCTGCTTGCCACGCGCCCTAGGCACTCGATTTCCGCCAGACACTCTGTCGAAAAGTTTTCTAATTTCAAATTTCCCCAAACTTGTTATCCTCCCCGCAATTTCTTTAAAATTTGTTACTCTACAGTGAATTTTCTGTTTTTTTATAAGCTCTTAAAGTCTACTATATTTAGAATTAGATCTCATATTTTCATAATTTCAACTAACTCCACAAAACCCACCAAAAAGTGAGTTTATAGAGTCCCTTTAGCCTCTTAAAGAACCAAAAATTAACTAAATGATTGTATATATATTATAATGGTATAAAACTACCATTTTGTCCTTCATCCTTTCTCCATTATTTTTCCTTCTTCTATCATTATTAGTTTAAGGGTAAATTACAAAAAAATTCTCGTTAGATCGTCACTTTTTGCATAGAAAGACCTATTAGCTAAAATTAGTAAATAAAGACCTCCGCAATATATGATTTGTTCAAAATGGTCCCTACCGTCTGATAGACGTTAGAAATGGCTGTTAATAACGTTTTAAAAAAAACCTAAACTACCCTCCCCCTTCCCTACCAGCCCCCTCTCCCTTTCCCTCCGTCGGCCAACCTGTAATGTCCCAAATTCGTGATACGTATTTAGTGTACGTATATGTATTTTGGACCCATATTTTATTTTGTCATGATTAGTTATCTTGGTTTATTTCGCATTGACTTGATTTTATTGGCATTGATAGTTCAATTGGTTTTAATGGTTCATTGGTTTATTTTTGGATTAGTGAGGCTTGGTTTATTTCATGATTTATTTGGTTTAAATTGCTAAGAGAGAGTTTATTGGCCTTGACTTGGTTGGTTCGGCTTGGCTTGGTTTTGCCTTGGTTCATCATGGACCAAGGGGTGAACCCCTACCTACCACCACCATCCCCATTTATTAACCCCTTCTCCTTTCTCTCTCTTCATTAATCTTCTTCTTCTTCCTTAGTTACTCCTCACCTACCAGAGGGAGAGAGGGGTCTAGGCAAGTGCAACTTGCTTCATGGAGGAACTCTGATTTTATTGCTTCATTCTCTTCCTTACAGCATTTTAACTTACTTTAGTACTTGGCATTTTTACTTTCTATGGCTAGATTCTTGTAGATCTAAGTTTATACTATTTTTGGATTTCTTGGGTTTTGATCTATTTAATCTTGTTTTTATCAAGTTCTGATGGTTCCATGTTGTAGAGCATTTCGTTCTGCCCTATTTTGACCTATGGAAGTTCGAATTTGGACTCTGGATGAAAGGTTCATGGAGCTTGGGAGCCATGGCTTGAAGAGTTCTTCTCTTCGGAAGGATGGAGAAGAAGAACTGTTCATAGCCGCATGAACTTAGCCGCATGTCTTTATGCGGCAAGTTTCCTTCCTGCCGCATAAGCCTTGCTGCACTATTTTAGTCGCATGGCCTATGGCATAGGGACTAACTCCTCAGTCGCATGAAGGTTTAATCCTCGGCCGCATGAACTTTCAATCCCAGCCGCATGATTTAGGACCATTATTTTAGCCGCATGTGACTTAACTCGGGCCGCATGGACTTGATTGGTTATTTTAGCTGTCACGCCCCAGAACCAGAATACTGGAGAGCGGGGGCAGACATAGCCAGCTACGTATAATGAAATGGAATCCATCTCACCATACGGTCACGGCTGTCTAGATATGTGAGGGTTTATCTACAAGCCATCAGTCTCTTAAGGTCATAAATTATCCTATTGTCTCAATCTCAACCAACTAGTAATAGTTACAAGATATCAGACCACCAAATATACAATTGTAAGGCGTCCCAAACATTACATATCCAGATGATCATGAAGCTAGTCGTACAAAATGTAAGGACTAGCAAGAGTTAAGTTATACATGATCAACCTCGAGTTGCCAATCATGTTACAGCCCGTAGGTAGACAGTAAGTAAAATATACACGAGCTAAGACTTGCTCGGCGGCTAAACGCCTCAAAAGAATAATGTACAATAGAGTGGGAGAGCCAAAAATAACCCACTCGTTGCCAAGATTTCCTCTAGTGGTCACCATATGGCTGGAAGGCAGGTAGATCCTTTGCTGCTGCTCCGGTATCTGGCCATACAAAACCAGCTGGGTCAGACCCCAGAAAGAGCAAGTGCCACAAAGGAGGCTTCACTTAGGAACTAAAACCAGAAAATTAGCACAAGAATATAATTACTTAATAAGAGACAGTAATTTAAGAAAAAACATGACATGTGAATATAAAAACAATCTTGTACAGAATCAATAAAAGACAGAACATATGGAAAAGCATGACAGGATGATATACGATGAGATAACCATGGGACTATTCAGATAACCAGGTTACAACCCGTAAACCAAACAAGGATCGGGGTTGTAACCCTTCGTCTGAACGGAACTTGGCTTCTCCCACCATTTATCGGCAAGGTAAATATAAGAAATCGAGACATGTAACAATCTTGTACAGAATCAATAAAAGACAGAACATATGAAAAAGCATGACAGGATGATATACGATGAGATAACCATGGAACTATTCAGATAACCAGGTTACAACCCGTAAACCAAACAAGGACCGGGGTTGTAACCCTTCGTCTGAACGGAACTTGGCTTCTCCCACCATTTATCGGCAAGGTAAATATAAGAAATCGAGACATGTAACAATCTTGTACAGGATCAAGACAAGACTAGACAGATTGAACCCCATCCAACAATCACGGCCAAGCAATAAGTACGGCTTGATACTTTAACTAACTAGGGTTATCACAGGCCTAGTTACTAGCAAGATGCAATGAGAATTCCAAGTCCGGTTACCTGTTTGTTACTACCTGAGTGATTCCAGCAAGAAAAGGAAAAGATAGCAGGATATAGCAGACACACTGTAGTAAGATACATGTGTCCTAAGGTACCACACTCGACGGGCTGGAAGTGCGCTCATCTCGACGGATAGCAACAAATCCCATGTATATATATAAGGCCGGGACCAAAGGGGCAACAGGTAACTGGGAAATTCTTTATGAACTATTTGATCAATCTAGTCATTAACCTAGCCGGATTCAGTATGAATCCCTGACCGTGGTACTCAGGGATCATGCCCTAGACATGATGCAAGACACAACCGGACTCGTAGTTTATACAGGCACAATCAATGCAAACAACCACGGTGTCCAGGCCACTGAAGTGATTTGTCAAGAGCGCGCCACGACGGGCCACTATCACTTATCAAGAGTACGCCACGACGGGCCACTATCAGTTATCAAAAGTGCGCCACGATGGGCCACTATCAAGCATTTCCATCACTAAGCCTTGTTCCGATTAACATTCATAAATAATGTCATGATCACATCGGGTTCATGTCGAGTTTACATCAAAAGGCGTAAAGATATAAAATGGGTACAAAATCATAAAAAGGGGAATATGGGGACATAATGCGTCTAAGGGGGAGCAAGGGGTACTATGGCCAACAAGTGGCATTAGCCAAGTTGCGCCAGGGTAACAGGTTGCGCTAAGGCAAGTAGGGTCAGGTCCAGTTGCGCCTAGACATCAGGTTGCGCCTGAGTCAGACTGCGCTGAAGTCAGGCTGCGCTCAAGTCAGGCTACGCTCAAGTCAGCGTACCCTCAAGTCAGGCTACGCTCAAGTCAGGCTACGCTCAAGTCAGCGTACGCTCAAGTCAGGCTACGCTCAAGTCAGCGTACGCTCAAGTCAGGCTACGCTCAAGTCAGGCTACGCTCAAGTCAGCGTACGCTCAAGTCAGGCTACGCTCAAGTCAGGCTATGTTCAAGTCAGCGTACGCTCAAGTCAGGCTACGCTCAAGTCAGCGTACGCTCAAGTCAGGCTACGCTCAAGTCAGCGTATGCAAGACATACGTCTCCAAAAGGCAGCGTATGTACTCCATACGACTCCTCTTCAAGGCAGCGTATGAGGTCCATACGACTCCTTGTCAAGGCAGCGTATGAGTCAGACTGCGCTGCGCTAAAGAGCACGCGCAGCTCAGTGGCGCAAGCTAGAAAGCTCGCGCACACTGCTCACTGTCTTCTCCAAATCAGCAAGAACTCCATGGTTTGAACCCAAGGCTTTAAAAGTCCATAACTTGGTCAAAATAAGTCCAAATCCAACTTTTCAAAGGTCAAAATTGGGTAGAATAAAATTCTCTACAACATGGAACCATCAAAACTTGAAAACAAAGAAGTTTGATAGATCAAAACCACCAAAATCCGAAAATAACTAATTTTTAGATCTACAAAAATTAAAGCCTCAAAATGGAAAATGACAAGTTCTAATGTGTCTTAGAAACATGAGGAGAAGCTAATGGAACAATAAAAATGGGCTCTCTTGTGGAAGCAAGTTGCACTTTCCTAGACCTCTCTCTTCTCTCTCTGGTAGGTGAAGGGAGTAAATGGAAGAAGAAGAAGAGATTAATGAAGAAAGAGAAGAAGAATAGGTAATAAATATGAGTGGTGGTGGTAGGTAGGGGGTTCACCTCTTAGTTCATGATAAACCAAGAGCAATCCCAAACCGAACCAAGCCAACCCAAACCAATAATAAACCAAGCCCAGGGAGGAAATTAAGCAAGAAAATTATGCAATACAAGAATAATTACGTACACGTATTCCAGAAATACGTAATACGAACCACATGCATTACATTAGACGTATGAACCCCTGATTGAATCCTAGCCGCATAAAGACCCGCCCATTTCCAGCCGCATTGGACTGAGCCGCATGCGCCCTGTTTTGCCTGGCCGCATGGTGACTAGTCCTTACCCAGCCGCATGAGTTGATCTTGTCGCATATTGTTCCCCAGCCGCATGAGCTAGACTCTATCCTGACCGCATGAGAAATTATTTTTTGGCCGCATAAGAGTTCACTCTTGGCCGTATGAGCCTAATCTACCTGAGCCGCATGGACCCGTGTCTTCTCGGCCGCAGGAGAACCACTCCCCCGCTGGCCGTATAAGGATCCATTCTCTCCGCCAGCCGCATAGGCTTGGTTTCCCGCCAGCCGCATGGACTTCCTGTGCCTTGTTTTGTTATATTATTATTATTATATATTTTTACGCTCATTTTATATTCTTACGCCTTTTGTCCTGAACTTGATTGACATGATTGAATGATAAACTGACTTGACATGATAGTGGCCCGCCGTAACGTACTCCTGACAAAGTACACTTGGCATGATAACCTGACATGATATATCTTGATAAGCTGTTGTGACGGCTACCTGACATGACCTGACCTGTATAATTAATCCTGGACACCGTGGGCGATTGTGCTTGTACAAATAATCCAATCCTGTCTTGCATTATGTCTAGGAGGGGTCTCTTGAGTACCACGGTCAGGAGTACCTACTGAAATGGACTAAGGTTAATGACTAGTATAATTCACTAGACATGAAGAGATGTTCCCCAGTTACAGGCGATCCCGTTATCCCGGTCGCAAATGTTTGGACTTGTAGCCTGCCGACGAGTAGGGCACATTTCCAGCCCACTGTTATGTGGGGCACCCGCCATTGTCACTTAAATGATTGAACTCTATTGTTACTCTAATGTATTGTACTCTCTAAATTGTCACTATAATGATTGCCTGGATAACCTGGATAGCTGCAGGGCCTGTGACTACTTGGAGCATCTCATTGCATCTTGTTAGTAACTAGGATTGTGATAACCCTAGTTAGTTAATGTAGAAAGCCGTAGGCAATGATTGGTCGTGATTGAATGGATAAAGTCTAGTCCAGTATAGTATTGTCTAGAAGTGATTGATTGCAAGATTGTACCAGAATAATTGAATGATTGTCACTCCAGATTATTCCTATAATGATTGTCACTCTAGATTGTTACTATAACGATTGTACTCTATTGTCACTCTAGCGTATTGCACTCTTCATTGTCACTTTTATCATTGTACTCTCTCCTTTTCACCTTAATGATTGTCACCTTTAGCAATAAATGATCAGAGACTAAGTTCTGTTCAGGCGAAGGGTTACAATTTCGGTCCTTGTTTGGTTTAAGGATTGTAACCTGGCTTCCGGAATAGTACATTCGTCTTCTCTTCATATATTGTCCAGCTATATTTTATTCAGCATGATTCTCCAGTTATCGTATGTCAATGATGCTTCACTTAATTATTTTCTCTGATTGGGATAAGTGCATTGCTAGTGCACAAACCTCAATCTGTGTTACTTATTGTTGTTTTCTTACATATTGAATGCTAATGATTTGTTGGTTTTAGTTCTTAAGTGAAGCTTCCTTTGTGGCACTTGCTCTTTCTGGGGTCTGACCCAGCTGGTTTTGTATGGCCAGATACCGGAGCAGCACCAAAGGATCTCTCTGCCTTCCAGCCCGATGGTGGTCACCAGGTGTAACCAGGGCATCGAGTGGGTTTCTTTTTGTTCTTCTACTGTAATATTGTAAATTATTCTTTTGAGGCGTTTAGCCGACGAGCAAGTGTTAGCTCGATTGTACTTACTTAGTGTCTGCCTACGGGCTGTGACATGATTGACAAGCCCCGGGGGTTGATCATGTATGACTGAACTCTTGCTAGTCCTCACATTTTGTAACGACTAGCTTCATGATCATTCCGAATATATAATGTATGGAACGCCTTACTATTGTGTATTTGGTGGTCTGCCATCTTGTAACTATTATTAGTTGGTTGAGATTGAGATAATAGGCTATTTTGTGACCTTAAGAGACTGATGGATTGTAGTGAAACCCTCACATATCTAGACATCCGTGACCGTATAGCGGTGTGGATTCCATTCCGTTATACGTAGCTGGCTATGTCTGCCCCCGCTCTCCAGTATTCTGGTTCTGGGGCATGACACAACCCCTCCTCCTCCTCCTCCCCCCCGGAGAGAGGGGGAAGAGGGAGAGTGGGAGAGGGGTAAAATGGTCATCACAGTCCCAACTTAATACCAGTTAACAAAAAATTGGATCATTTGAGCATAATTGAAATGTAATGAGTTGTTTAAAATAAGGAGTCTTTAATTATATTTTTCGTAGATCTAATGGATTTTTTTTACAATTTACCCTTAGTTCAATAATAACCAATGAACCTCCATCATTTACCATAAGTTTAAAAGTAAATCATGTTCTTTAGAAGAATTATCTAACTCTGAAGCTCGTGATATCATAAGGTGAAGAAGACGCATGAAGTAGAAAAGAAAAACCATTATAATACAAATAAGAAATAACATATCACAAATTAAACTTCATACACAGTTTAAAACATGGTATCTACAATTGGAATGTCCAAGGTTTAAAAAAATCTTAATATTTTTATGATTGTAAATTAAATATCCAAATCAAACTTAAAAGCTTAATAATGCATATAGGTCCTGATGAAAAAAAAAAGAATCAAATCCGATCTGTTCTACATTGTACACACAATTTCATTAGGATTTTCTACTTTACATCTAAAGCTAATTTTTTGATGAGAAAATTCAAGTTGGGTAAAACTTGGTTTGCATGCTTCTACTTACACTTAAAAAAAAAGTAAACAAAAATGGTAACAAAATGTTTATGTCTAATTAGTGTCTAGATCCTAAATGTTATATTAGCATGAAGTTTAAGTCATGATATGTCCAATTAAAAAGTTTGGTCTATTAATTTCTATTTGAGTGGCACCCTACTTTTTTACGCTTATTTAAGGTGCACCCCACAAGTTTACATGAATGTATGACACCCCCCACTTTGGATGGTTTCCGTCTAAAACGAACGGTCAAATTTTTTTTGACGAAAATGTCCTTATCTCCTTTTGTGTGTCCCCCCTTCCGTCACACGTGGCTGCACTGCCCCCTCCTCCGTCGTGCTCGGCCCCCCTCCACGGCGTCGCCACACTCCCTCCCTTCCCGACCTCGCCGTACCCCCCCGGCCATCACCACCACCACCATCACCAACATCATCACCATCATCATCACCACCACCATCCACCATCATCACCGCCCCCCTCCCGCTCCGTCCCCCCCCCCCCCCGCTCCGTCCCCTAGCCCCCACCACCGCCACCGCCACCGCCACCGTCGCTGCAGCAGCAGCCGCAGTAGCGCGCGGCAGCAGCAGCAGCGCGGCGACGGTGGGGGCTAGGGGGCAGAGCGGGAGGGGGGGCGATGATGATGGTGATGATGATGATGATGATGATGATGATGATGGTGGTGGTGGTGATGGCCGGGGGGGGTGCGGCGAGATCGGGGAGGGGGAAGGGGGGAGTGCGGCGACGCCGTGGAGGGGGGTCGAGCACGGCGGAGGGGGGCGAGACGAATAGTTGACGCGGGGAAGAAGAGAACAGATAGGGGGTATTTTCGTCAAAAAAATGGTCAACGGGGTTGACCGTTCGTTTTGGACTAAAACCGTCAAAAGTGGGGGGTGTCATACATTCATGTAAACTTGTGGGGTGCACCTTAAATAAGCGTAACAAATGTGTGGTGCCACTCAATTTTTTTTTATTATATCTAGAACACAAGTACTTAAAATTTGACAGGTGGATATAATAGAAAAAAATGAAACTAAACATATAAATTTAGGATACAAACTTTTCAATTTGATATGTCAGCACTTAAGCTCTAAATTGATGTAAAATTCAGGATCTAAATGCTAATTAGTCATTTTTAATAAATTATTTTATTTTTAAAACTGCTTTTATAAAGGTCTAATTAGCGTTTAAATATGATATTTTATATCAGTTTAGAGTTTAAGTCATGACATGTTCAATTGAAAAGTTTGTAACTTAATTTTTTATTTTTTTGTTTCTTTTTACCATTATACTCTGATCATGAGTATATGTGCAATAACCAAGACAAACTGTAAAATGAGGGTATAATGAGAAAAAAATAAACCAAAATAATTATGGTCTAAATTTTTTAATTAGACATGTCATGACTTAAATTCTAAGCTGATATAAAATTAGTATCTAAATGCTAATTAGTCTCTAAAAAAGAAGCTTTTAAGAAAATTGTTGCTGATTTTATGAAACAAACAGGGACCTAAACCAAATCTGTCCTCTAATAGCATCTCCAACCCTATTTTATTGTTAAGTGTTGTGAGTCTTAGAGCATCTCCAACCCTATCGTGACTTTGGAAAAAAGTTAATGCCACATAGGAATGACAAAATTTTATTCAAAAGTTCTTCTCCAATACAATTGTCAAGTCAATTGTGAAGCTTATGTGGCAAAAATTAAAGAAGACATTGTGAAGTTGATTGTCTTGTTCTAGACAATGCACTTTACAATGTCTTCTCTTCCATGTCATCAATTATGAATAAAAAATATTAGAAAAAAGAAAGAAGATGAGTAGTTATCTTAAAAGTTGTCTTGGAAGTTGAAAAAAATACTTTTTATTGTCTTCTCAATACTTTAGCATTGGAGAGAGTTTTTCTATCTCATTGTCTTTTGAGATATAATTTTTCCACATAAATAAGACATTGTCTTGTGGCTCATGCCACATAGCAGCCACCTAAGACTCACAACACTTAACAAGACAATAGGGTTGGAGATGCTCTTAGGTGGCTCCTATGTGGCATGAGCCACAAGACAATGTCTTGTTTATGTGGCAAAACTATATCTCAAAAGACAATGAGATAGAAAAACTCTCTCAAATGCAAAAGTATTGAGAAGACAATAAAAAGTATTTTTTTTCAACTTCCAAGGCAACTCTTCCACTTCTTCAACTTTTTTATAAATATTTATATTCATAATTGATGATGTGGAGACAAAGTCATTATGAAGTGCATTGTCAAGATTTAGACCATCTCCAATAGGGGTTTCTATCTTCCCTATTGTAACACCCAAATTTTCAGAAGAGGGTAATTTTGAAATTTTGAAATTATAATTATTAATTATTGATATTTATTTCATATTATGATTTTTGGTGATTTTTAATTAATTTTAAAATATTTAAATTCATGACTTGTGATTTTTGGTGTTTTGCTAGTGAACAGTAGAGACTGCCTACCCTAGAGCCTAGCCATGTGATTAGGGTATTTTTGACATTTTAGGATCATTTAAATTTATTAGAATTTATTTGAATTTATGGGAATTTTTAGGAATTATTTTATAATTGTTTGGACTAGGTTGACATTGACTAGTTTGACCCTTGTAGACCAACCTAGAAGCTAACCCTAGTTAGTATGGACTTGGTTAGGTTATATGACTCTAGTCTAGCCTAAGCTAATCTTTGGGTTGGTCATTAGACTCTAGTTAGCATTAGGATTTAGAAAGTCATAAGTCATGGCTTATGATTTAGAGCCTTTTGTTAATCATTTAACTCAAAGCCTTGTAGTTTGGCCCAAAGCCCAAGAAAAATTCCAAAACCCTAAGCCCTAGACTAAGTGGCCAGCCACCATATCATCATTGGGAACATCACCCTATTTATACTCTCCTAAATTTTAGGGTTGCCTCTTTTAGGAAAGCTCAAGTTAGAGAACAAGGTTTGTTTCCTATTTCAATTAATCCCTAGAACTCCATTCCTCTTCCTTTTTCATTCTAATCTCTTCCAATAGGTTCTAATACCCCTATTCTTGCTGTCATTAATGTTCTATTTTAGTTTGATGTGATTTGAGTGGATTGGGACATCAAGAGAAGAGCCATTGAATAGGGGTTTTTCTTGAAAGTTCAACAATAGGTAACTCCTCCATTTCTCCATGAAATTTTGATTTGTTTTCATATTTAGGGAACCCTAGGAGTCCCTTAAGTGTCAGCATTGGTTTCGTGTCGGATTACATCAGTTTCGTGTCCTATTTGGACACGTTTCAGTGTCCCTAGGAATGTGTTTGTGAAAATGCCACAAAGAAACTATTTGTGTTATTTTCGAAATCTATTTGAATAGGAAATTAGTTTTTGAGGTTGCTTATGCATTTCTGTTGGACTGAGTTGATTTTCGAGCCGTGTCCGTGTCCAAACAGGATACGAACACGCTCGTAGCACACACGGGCAGTGCCCTGCTGCTCGGGGGGCTTTCCTCCTTGTACGCGCCATGTGGCAGGCTGCCACTTGGCATGGGGGTAGGGGCACACACTGACGTGCCACCCTTCGAGTTTGATATGGCCTTGTGTCGTGTCGAGGGAGCACGGACACGTGCACTGGATTTACACTGCACTGCACACACGTGATTTTGTGCACTGACACGGCCTTCGTGTCGTATCTAGACACAGCTTGGACACCTCGTGTTGACACGAGTGTGTAGCCCTAGTGTGGGCGTACACGTGTGCACGAGCACATGTCCTAATTCGTGTCGTGTCGTGTCCACGAACACGGTGAACACGTGCACGATGTAGTGTTTGGTTCTGTGCGTATACAGTCTGGATGGTTGTTTCAGTGTTTAATTCCTAGTTTAATGATTTAAATTGTGTTTTAATTTGCTAAATTAGATTCTAACATGATTTATGATATATGTTGAATTAGTTTACATGTTAGTTTAGGTTTTGTAGTGTGGAAATTGGATTCGATTATGGCATGATTAACTGATATTGTTCTGATACATTGGGTTTCAGGTTTCCTGAACATTTTTAATCCTATTTAATAGATGTTTTCATTTTCAAATGTTTTCCACATAATTGCTAGTATAAATTAAGGAAGTATTTCAATTCAAATGGGTTTTGGTTTGAGAATAGGAATTTTGACCATGTGTTGGTTTTCGAATGAAGAGGGTTGATGCATTGACTGATTTATTTCCCTGTAAACTGTCAGCTGAGAACTAATTCCCTAAACCTGAGAATGATTCATTCATTTATGAACAATGAGCATTGATTCATTACTTTAATCTGAGAATTGATTCCCTTTCCAAATTCTGAAATTTAGAAATATATTCACTGTGATTCCTTTTTCTGTAATATGAGATTTTATGAACTGAAAATAGGTTTTTGGGATTTCTGAAATGATTAATACATGTTGAATGTTTAAGTCCTGTGTAATACCTGAGATTAGTTAGGATGTTACCTGAGTTTCAATGTCTGTTTCCAGAGAATGATGATCAAATCAGTTTTGGTTAAGGTTGTATGTTAGTTGTTTGTTAGTTCATTGGGTGAATGTGGTTTAAACTGAAAACAAGAAGGTCATTACTGAGTTCAAATGCATGTGCATTAGTTCCTGTTAGTTGATCCTTCATGATAGATTAGGTTTATGTTCATGAGTGGGATTGAACATTTGGTTTGGACATGTAACCTGAGAAATCTGAGATCAGTGCCATTGTTAAAACTGAGTTTATAATTCCCTCATGAACATAGACACCATTCCACTATTCTTGGTAACCTGAGATTTGATCTTTGAATCTCTGAGACACCGTTTTAAACCTGAGTTTTAAACCTGCGACTAATCTGAGAATTTATCATGTATTGTAATACACTGTCACCTAAGATTCCTGTACACAGACACCAAAATCACTGTTGTACACTGGTACACTGTCTTGGTAAACCTGGGCATGTTTTTCCCTATTTACTGTTAACTATGAATCAGTCCCTGTCACATATGCTTCATTAGGATTTAATGAAGATTAGTTTAGTTGTAACATGAATTGATTCTACCTTTTTCTTAACTGAGATTATGTTCTTGAATTCCTGAGATGTTGGTTTTTAAACATAAATTCCATTATGAAACCTGTGCACCCTCTCCTTAATTCTCTGTCACACTGAATACACACATTGTTTATATAAACCTGAGACACTAACTGAACACTGTTGGACCTATAGCTAAACCTGGGTTATAGGACTGAAGTTGTGATACACTGAGTTTGGAATCCTGAATGTGGTTTCCTGAGGCCACACAAGGGCATGGCTAATACATCCTGCCACTTGGTTGACCCTGAGAGAAATTAACCTGCATGTGTACACACCCACACAGCCATATATACTCACACACACAAAATCCATGACACTCACTTTCCTGCCACACACAGGAACACACATGCACACACACACATTACCTTGATTTCATGGCTCTCTATATCTATGTGTGTTATATATGTATATGAAAATAAGAGTGATATATATATATATATATATATATATATATATATATAATGTGAATATATAGTGTGTAGTTGAGATTCCTATATTATATACATATATGTGTATATAGATATGTATATATGTGGGTACAAAGATATAGGGCCTAGTATTGAATTCTCTTTTCATGTACACACCCATGTTCACACACACACATAGCTTACATGTTAGTTCCTTCCTCTTTTATATATATATATATATATATATATATATATATATATATATATATATATATATATATATATATATATATATATATATATAATGTTGAATATGCATGAATATGATGTGCCTTGATGTGTGCTTGTGTTGGCTTGTATAGCCTTGTGATTGGTGTGTGATTGCTAGACTAGGCTTGGTTAGGCCTAGTGAGACTTATTAGACTTGTTGGGTTAGGTTTGACCTAGTTTGACTAGTCTAGTTGACTGGAGTTGACCAAGTGTTGACTTTAGTCTAGTTTGACCTAGACAGCATGCAGATGCATTGTACATTTCATATATCACCCTCTGTATACATCTTGACTTGTGTTGCTCTAACTAGGAGTCAGGTACCTCATCTCGGACAGTACATTTACTTCAGACATTCAGATACAAGGCGAGTACATTCTCTGATCATTTCATATCCTGCTTAGAATTATTTCCTGCATTAAATTACTTTACTTGATACTGTCACGTTGGTCACACGGATTAGTACTATATGTTTTCCATAAATAAATTTACTTTATTTATTGTGTTTCTGGGAAAATTACAACTGTAGGAATCCGATCTAGAAGACGATCGCTTTATCCCTTGGACTATGCGAAGAAGAAAAGCTCTCAAAATTTTGACAGTAGATAACTATGTATCTGTACAATGAATGAGAAAAAGAACTCTATTTATAGAGTCAAAAATAACTGAAAAGATAACTGTCTTCACAGCCTTTGCCTAGTTTAAAATCACGCAGGATTTAACATACGCAAGGTTGTGAGCAGTTACTGGACGTGGCCTGTAACTGTTGGACACATGGCAATCATGCATGAGTCGTATGCAAGTTATAGGACACGCAGGCGAGAGATCAGTGGCATGGCTGCCACGTACTCCAATTTGATGAAATCCACGCAGACTTGTTGAAGACGAAATCCACGCAGACTCGGGGCAGAAAGCTTCAAAATCCACGCAAACTTAGGGCAAGAAGCTTCAGGATCCACGCAGACTTAAGGCAAAAAGCTTCAAAATCCACGCAGACTTAAAAAAGGAAACTTCAGAATCCACGCAAACTTGAGACAAAAAGCTCAAAATATACGCGGACTTTGGGAAGGAACATAATCCACGCTCGATTGAGGCAGGACTGCCAGCTGTCTTGATTCGACGTGCCTCGACTGACACAAAATCTCTGACAGTGATTACTTTGTCAGTCGCATTAAATGACAAGAAGCACTTTTGGTATGCCAACTTGACGAAGGCTGAGTCTTGCTGAAGAAGATTTCGAAAGTCACGCAACAGTCGGCTGTGATCTCTCGAGTTCTGTGCATACGTGGCATACGAGAAGACATTCTTCGACTGTCGTGCTGTCAGTCATAGTGATACTCTGACAAATGATGAGCTGTCTCCCAGCGTGACTTGTAAATTTTGTCCTGATCAACTCAGCGTGACTTTTGGACTTGTTCTGATCAACTCAGCGTGACTGTTCATTTTTAAGGCCTACAAAACCCCCTTCAAAGTTTTCGAAAGTTGAAAAGACTTCAAAATTTCGAAATACTTTGAAAAAGATAAACATGCAAATGAACTTATTAAATGTCATGATGACTCTTCATTTTTCGAGACTGATTGCATCCAATTTATGATGGAATATGAACCGCCGGCAAGCTCTGTTATATAAACAGGAAGAAAATTCAGCTTTGATGTTCATCTTACGTCAACATGACTCCTAAGGAAGAAGCTGAAGAAGAAGCAAGAAAGTTGGGTTTTTGTGCCCATGGCGACCCTTCTTTTGGGGGTAAGGAACCGGAGCCTTTTGTTTTCGAGTTCAAAGATGACCCCACACAACTAGCCAAGAACTTCCTGAGCCACTTTGGTCTGGACGGCTCGTCTTCTTCCAATGGGCGCAGCCTCGCAGAGCAGCGTGAAATGTTCAATGTTCTGTTACACCGTACAGGAGTCAACAGCGTAGAGGAACTGGACGCCAAGCTCAGTTGCTTTGCAAAATAGAGCGTGTCTTTTATGCTTTTGTTTTCTTTTTGAGAAATGTTGTATTTCTTTTCCTATGTAAGGTCATCAGTACCTGCTTTGAAAAATGTAGTACAACTTTATGCTGAACAGCGTGCATTAATGAAGAACATTAAGTGGCACTCTTTGAATGTTTCAAATATTGTGCTATTTTCTAAAGCACACGTGACACCCATTCCATGGTTTATGAGCGCTTTTTACTCGGATCTGTTCCAAGAATAGGCCTGCACTTTGTCCTTTAAATAGATAGGTGAGTTCCATGCATACTCATCTTCTTATTCTTCTTCTTCTTCTCTGAGAATGAATTTTTTGTGAGATTTCATTCTCAACAAGAAATTGATGATAGCAATGTTCTCTGATCTTGATTTTGATGGTGAGTTCAGTATAGTAGCCCACTTTTCACTGTTGAAGATAAGCTCTTTTTTTTATTTCTGACTGAACAGAGTGTGCGTGACTGGCCAGTGCGTACCAAATGACATTTCTGTTGATCTCTTTTTCTTTGCTGTTTTCTGCAGAAGCTTGGCTGCAAATTTTTTTTCAGAACTGGTATTGGTGATGTGGATGCTGTGGAGAATATCCTGCTGACACCTACATCAGGGAGCTCATACGCTTTTGACGCGTAAATCAGACAACTCAGAACTCTTCGTGGGATAGAAGGGTCTTCCTCAGATGGTAGGAAGAGCCTTTGTACACGAGAGTTAGATGGTGGAGTCAACTCTACCCCGAGAAATTGGGTAGTAGAGTTCCTTTCAGGGCAGAACTAGGAATTGTATCCCAATGTGGGATACATTCCTATCTCCTTTGAGAGGTCGCTCCTAATCCACCAGTTGTATTGGCAGCAACACGCCTTCGGGCTGCCATACTCTGGGGTTCTCCTCTCGTCTGAGAGAGAAGACCAGAGTTTGATTCCTGCTGATCTGGTCGTGACTGGGACCCAGACAGTCAGGAACTGCCACCAACAACGAACCTGACGAAGAAGGTCCGACGGAGAAGATCCAAAGAAGAAGATAGATCTCTATTAGGTTATTGTTGTGGTGTAGAATGAAAATCCAAAATTTGTAATAGATTTTCATTATGATTTGTAAGAAAGTCTAAGAGAATGTAATAGACTTTTTGTGGTGAAATGAGAATGGAAATGATAATTCTTCTATGCTCAAAAATTTGTATTTGTGGATGAATTGTGGACATGATAGATAATGAAATCTTCTTTTCTGATTTAGAGTATATAATATTATCAGAGGTAATATGGACATGATAATATGTAGGAACTCAAAAGAAAATAGATTGATTTCTATGCAGAGGTCAAAAATAGAAAATGACAAATGAGCAAGTAGATTCGGCATTTATCCAGAGGTTATGAAAACGTGATAAGTAACGAATTCCTTTTTTGATAGAAGATTATGAACGGACGAATCGTCAGATGAATGTAATAAATGAACGGATGAACCGTCAAGCATTAATGAATATGTGAATCGTCGGATGAATGTGATGCTTCATTATTTGAGGAACTTCTGCCTATAAATATAGCAGAAATCTGACAAGAACGAACACTTCTATTCTTCAACATAAAAATGTCGTCTGAAGAAGCATCCAAGAAGGCTGAAATCGCCATGAAGATTCAGAAAGGCACTGAAGAACGCCCTGCTGATCCAGTTCAATCGAAGAAGGCGAAAGCAGGCGAAGGTTCGTCTGCACCCAGGCCACCAAGGGACATTTTGGACTTCCTGCTCGAACCAGGAAGGACTGAAGAAGAAGAAGCCATGAGGATGGCTGCTTGCAAGTTCCTCGTGGGTTCCAACAAGGAGGTTCTCAGTTCTTTTGCTGATCACGTCTTCGAGAAGGACGACAGTGGCCCACGTCCAAATGTAGAGAATGATGATAGTGATCTTCCTTAATATCATGTATCATCATTCATGATTAAAATAAAATAGAAATTTTATTTCTAAACATGAACTTGTCTGATGATTACAAGCATTTACATTTATACATAGTACTTTTTAAGGAATTTGCCATTAATAGGTATCAAAACTTTTCGACCATCCAATTCTGAGAGTTGATAAGCTCCATTTGAGAAAACTCTACTCACGATATAAGGACCTTCCCATTTTGCGTCAAATTTGCCCTTGCTCATATGAGTCATAATCATAGGACGTCTGACTGTTAGAACAAGTTCTCCTTTTTAATATGCTCGAACTCTGACTTTCTTATTAAAAGCTCTTGAGATTCTAGCTTGATAGAATTCAATATTCTGTTGAGCAGATAATCGCTTTTCATCCAGAGCTTCTAATTCCTGAAGTCGAAGACGATCATTATTTTCGGCAGTGAGTTCATTAGTGATTGCTATCCTTAAAGAAGGAATTTAAATCTCTAATGGAAGAACAGCTTCGCAACCATACACCAGAGTGAAGGGTGTACATTTAGTAGCATTACGAACTGTAGTACGGTAGGCCCACAAGCATTCACCGAGCTTCTCACTCCAATTACGTTTGTTAGTAGAGACAAACTTCTTTAGGAGCTTGATGATGGTCTTGTTGAAAGCTTCTGCTAATCCGTTAGCTGCCGGATTATACGCGGTAGAAGCCACATTATTAATCCGGTGATCGTCACAGAATCGAGTAAACTTCTGACTGATGAACTGTGGTCCGTTATCATGAATAGTGCGTCGAGGAACACCAAATCTGTAGATGACATGATGCTTAATAAAGCTGATAACATTGGACGTTTTAACTTCAGATAAAGGAATGGCTTCGGACCATTCGGAGAAGTAATCGGTTATTGCGAGAATAAACCGATGACCTTTGGATGACGGCGGATTGATCGGACCAATAATGTCCATGCCCCAAGCTTCGAAGGGCCATGATGCTGCCGTCGGATGTAGAAATTCCGAGGGTTGATGAATAAAATCCGTATGGATTTGACAAGCTTTACACTTCTTTGCATATTCGATGGCATCTGATACCATAGTGGGCCAATAATAACCCATACGTCGAATACGGTCCTGAAGTTTTGGTCCAGGTTGATGTGCACCACAAATTCTATCATGTGCTTCACGAATAATTTGTTGAGCCTCGTCACCGACAACACATCGAAGAAGTAAACCATCATAAGCTCGACGATATAAGGTTTTTGTAGTATGATTATAATAGAATCTGAGTGATCGTCGTCTGATAGATGTTGCCTCACTCAGATTATCTGGAAGAATATCATACAATACGAAATCTAAGAAAGGAAGTCTCCAATCTTTATCCGTATTCTGAGTCTCAGTTGAATTACTGAAGATGAATTCTATGCTAGAATCAGATGAAGATGATAAAGATTCACGACTAAATCCAAATCCTCTTGTTGTGTTGACGTCATGAGACGTTGATTCCTCAATGTCAACTGGAAGTCCTAGAGTCAGATTGTTTTCGAGATGAAACAATTCTCGATTGCGAACAACAATCATTTGTTGCCGTCTAATCGGAATAGCCAACACCGCCGCAAGATTAGCTAGAGCATCAGCTTCTGTGTTACATGCTCGCCTAACATGTTCAATGAAGAATTCTTCAAACGAAGAAGCCATAGATATAGCTGATCTATGATAAGGAACCAGATCTTGATGGCGAACTTCATAAGTACCCCTTATCTGATTGACAATGAGTTTAGAGTCTCCGTATGCCTCCAAATATTGAATATTCAGATGTTTAGCGAGTTGAAGACCAATGAGCAATGCATTATACTCAGCTACATTGTTTGAACATGGTTGATCAAGAGAATAAGCTCGTTGGATAGCAAGACCTTCTGGCGATACAAGAACAATTCCAACTCCAGCGACGATGTCTCCATTAGGACCAATTCTTGAAGCTCCATCAAAGAATAGACGCCAAGTAGGATATTCTTCAGTAATTTGGTTTGATTCTAGAACTTCATCTGGGATTTCATCATAGAGTTTTGAATCTTCTGGAATTGAATGAGCAGCCAGAAAATCGGCTAAAGCTTGTCCTTTGACTGACTTCTGAGGAATATAGTGCATATCATATTGAGCAAGTAGGATTCCCCAATTAGCCAATCGAGAATTTAAAACACTAGGTTTCTTCATCATGACCCGTATAGGATTGATCTTAGAGATGACATGAATAGTCTAGCCAATGATATAATGACGTGTCTTTTGGACAGCGAACATCAAGGCTAGACATTCTTTTTCGACCGGTGAATATCGAGGTTCAGCTTCGGTCATAGTTCGACTGAGATAGTAAATGGCTTGTTCATGACCATTTTTATTCTTTTGAGCAAGTAATGCACCCAATGAATGACTCATTGCTCGGGTATATAGGAGGAATGGAATTCCTGAGACGGGAGGTACCAATACTGGCGGGCTCATCAGATATTGTTTTATATCATCGAATGCTTTCTGACATTCATCACTCCAAACGAAAGAAACACCTTTCTTCATGAGTTTATTGAATGGTCTGCAGCGTCCTGAAAGATTAGAGATGAATCTCCTGATATAAGCGATCCTTCCTTGAAATCCTCGTAGCTCTTTTAAGGTGCGTGGAGGACGCATCTCATGGATGGCTTTGATCTTCTCGGGATCCACGTGTATACCTTTAGAGATAATGACGAAGCCGAGAAATTTACCACTAGAGACGCCTAAGAAGGACTTAGTAGGGTTCATCTTTAACTGATGCTTACGCATTAGATCAAATATAGTCTTCAAATCTTGGATATGATCCTCCTTTTGTCGACTTTTGACTGCAATATCATCAACGTAGCATTCGACTGTTTTTTGTAAATGTTCACGAAATATAATGCTCATGGCTCGTTGATAAGTTGCTCCTGCATTTTTGAGATCGAATGGCATAACTGTATAACAGTATGTACCAATCGACGTTCTGAAAGAAGTGTGTTTCTCGTCGTCTGGAAATATTTTAATCTGATTATATCCAGAATACCCGTCCATGAATGACATCCGTTCAAATCCACAGGTATTATCGATCATGACATCAGTGATTGGTAGAGGGAATTCGTCTTTAGGACATGCCGCATTGAGATCGCGGAAGTCTATGCAAACTCTGATCTTGCCAGTCTTTTTAAGAACAGGAACTATGTTAGCCACCCAATCAGGATGTTGTTCCTCTCTAATAAACCCGGAGGCCATGAGTTTATTGACTTCAGCTTCAATTGCATCCATAATGTCTGGACGAAATCGTCGCTGTTGTTGCTTGACCGGTTTAGCATTCGGCATGATATTGAGTTTATGAGTTGCAATCTGTGGATCAAGTCCTGGCATATCTTCATAACTCCAAGCAAAGACATCGATGTATTCACGAATAAGTTTGATCATGTCTTGCTTATAAGTTTCTGGAAGACTTTCACTGATGAATATTGGTTTGGGGGATCCCTCTTCACCAATATCTATTTGAATAAGTTTATCTTCAGTCGGAGGTTCTTTTTGCTCGAAACGGAACTCCCATTGATTATCTAACCTTTGGGCCCATTGTTCTGATTCAGGTGAGATTTCAAATTCTTCTTCGTCTTCATCACTTTCTTCAGAACAGTCAATAGAAACCATGTTGGAAGACAGAATGTTGCAGTAGAAATCACCGATACTCGTATCGGAATCCCAAGAAGTGGTATTAGAAGAATCAGATCTCTTATCTTCGTCAGACTCGGGATCTTCATGGATAATATTGATAAAAGGAGTAGGAGCAATATAGCCCAATCCGCATTTTGTCCTCCCATATTTCAGAGGAGGAATCCGGACAGGCATTTTTCTTCCTTTGCCATTATTGAGGCCAGTCCTGAAGTCATAGCCCATATTTTAATGATGTCTTTAGATTGCTGACTATAACGACGTAGTTGTAATCTTCCAGTATCGTCATTCTTGTCATCATCTTCTAAATCAGAAGGACTTTGGGGCCCTTTGTAAAAGAATATTGGAATGTCTTCTGGCTTTCTGCTGGGAACTAGAAAGTATGAAGATTGTACAGGTTCTAGGGATACATCTGTATGAACAGTCTGTATAACTCCTATGGTTATTGTTCTCAAGTCATCTAACAAATGTAAATAACTATGAACATGATTACACACATCAACATACTGCAAAGATGGAGACTTTTCATTAACTTTAAAAGTAGCAGTATTTACATTGGAAGAAGGTTGAGCCTTAGAGATCTTAGCCAAATCAATGACTAAAGGAGGAGAAGAAGAACGAGAAGAAGCTTTGTTTCGATTAAGATCGATAACAAATGGCTCAGAAGAGGTGAGCTCCCTTGAAGCTTGAGATGGAAGAGTAATCCGCCCTCCAACTGAAATTAGCAGAGTATCCTGTGAAGATACAGGATCTGTAGTACGCCCACTAACATGAATGATCATTGTATCTTGAGCAGACGACTGAGGTAGTGGAGAGATCCGTCCACTCACTGGAATGATTAAAGAATCTTCTCCAGAGAGTTTGGGAGATTGTTGTTGATTAGTTCGACCTTTAACAGGGATTATTAAAGTCTCACTTTGTGAATCCTCTTTCTCCATAGCTTGTATCACCCTTGTATACTCTTCTTTGTACATTCGGGAATCATTGAAATAAGCTTCAACCCCATAGAAGGGATTTATATCAGCAACTTCTTTCTGCACTCTTCCATTGCTATCAATGTACTTAAAACACTGATGAAGAGTAGAAGGCACCACATTATTTTCATGAAGAAAGGGCCTCCCAAGAAGAAGATTGTAGGATCCCACAATCTCGATCACATAGAAAGTGACTTTGGATCTGAAATCACCTATCTGAAGCTTCAGATGAATCTTTTCCAAAGGCTCGCTTCAGCTTTGATTGAATCCCAGGATAGTAGTAACCGTCTTGGAGAGCTTGTGAAGAGGAATTTTTAGTTCATCCAACAGACTCTTTGGCATTATACTTATAGCAGACCCTGGATCAATGAGGATACGATCTATCTTCATTGTATCGATATAACCGGTGTAGTAGAGAGGCCGATCATGTCGATTATCCTCCAATAGCATGTCGTCTTGTGTAAAGGTGATATTTGGGATAATCTCCAATACACTGTTGCAATGTAAGCAAGTGGCAGGTTCTGCATCTGGCTTCTTCAATTATGCAAGACAAGAGTCGGCTTGAAGAAGTGTTTCACTTAACGTCTCCCGAGTCTCTTTAGAAAGACGTAGAAGTTCAAAGAGGGACATTCTAGCTAGAGTATTAGCAAGTTGAGCTAGAATGTCGAAATTATAAGGCTTCTGAAGCCCAAGAGGAGGGGACTTCTTGATTGGTTTATCAAATCGAGCCTGTTGTTTGCCTTTCTCAAGAGCCGTAGGCTTGGGAGAAACAGGTTCAACCGGTGTAGTTGAAGGAACAGGTGCAGTGGATGATTCTTCTTCAGGAGGAAAATTAGGAGCATCTTTATCAGCTGGAGGGATATCAGGAGTATCCTCAGGATTCTTGGAATAATCCTTTAGATAAGGTTTCCCTGTTCGAGTAGCAAGTGCTTCTTCCTTCTCTTTTGGCTCTGTGTCAGAGGTAGATCCAAGAGAAGTCATATGACATGACTTAATTTTTCCAGCCTTCTTGGACTTTTGAGAAGTAGTCTTTTGAGGAGAAGGAGATTCAAAATCTGCCACTAGATCAGGATGAATCCACATGATTTCTCCTGTTTCCAAAGTGATTGGCACTAATCCTTCAGACTGTGGAGGAGGAATATTCACTATATCAAGAGTTGCCTTGGAAATAGAAACGATCCCACTTTCAAGGAGTTGAGGAGGAAAATCTCCGAATTGCATAGAGACGATGTTGGAGGTGACGGTCTTCTCTTTTGGAGTAAGGGAGATAGCTCCAGATTTAATCATTTCTTGGATCTTTCCTTTCAGTACATAACATGTACGAATTGTGTGACCCAATATTCTGTGGTATGGACAATATTTAGGATGATCTGTCTTTCCAGCTTCATCAGGTTTCTTGAATTCAGGTAATTGTATTTTATTACCTTTCAGCAGACATTCAAAGATACCAAGGATATCGTCGTCATCGAAAGAGTACTCTTCTTTGGGGCGAGGTGTTCTTGGTTGTTGAGTTGTAGAGGTAGGAGAAGTTTGAACAGTTGATGCATCTTTGCTCTGAAGATTAACTTCAAGAGTTTCTTTTCCCTTGCGAGCATTGTTTTTAGCATTATTGTTAGTACCTTGACCTGTTTCTTTGGGAGTTATTTGCACTCCTAAACCTTTGAAGGTTTCAGCACTAATTTCTGCGGCCTTGGCACTGACTATGAAGGAAGGCCAATCTTGAAATTGAGTAGATCCTGTCCACATGCTGATGATTGGCAACAAGTTTGATTTGTATGTGTCGATGGTGACAGCATCTGGAGTTCCAAGAGGCATCTTCAGAGCTTCTCTTCGAAACCGTTCAATGAAATCCTCTGTAGTTTCATTATTTTTTTGCTTGATTCTAATAAGAGCAGACATAGTCATGTCATTGAGCCCTTCATAGAACCGTTCAAGAAATATCTGTTTGAAACTGGCAAATGAGGTAATGCACCCATCTGGGAGACTTCTATACCATTCATAAGCCGTTCCCTTGAGACATCCAACAAACACCCGAGTAAGGAGGGCGTCACTTGGTTGCAATTGATCAGTCATCACTTCAAAGTGATTAATAAACTGACTTGGAGAAGTGGTTCCATCATAGAATGAGATAGTAGGAGGCTTGTATTTAGGAGGATACGATACTTGCTTCCATTCTATCGGATAAGGTTGTTTGATGCCTAACCTTTGTAAACCATCTTTCTGTTTGAATGCCTCGAATTGAGTTTTGAGATTCTTCAATTCTTCAGAGACAACTCCGGAAGATTGTGGAGTTGTAGCTTGTAGAGAATAGTTGGGAGGAGGAACAGCATTATAAGCACTACCCCCAGCTCCAGAGAGACTAGGATTTGGTTGAGCTGGTCCAGGAGTATTGGATTGTACTACTGGAGGAACTTGTATTACACCAGTATCAATTGGTATGGCATCTGGTACAGTCTGTCGATTTTGTATCTGAGTTGCCATGAGTTCATACATCGACTTCATAGTATCAGCCATGGATTTCATTTGCTGTTCCAAAGAAACAATTCTTTGTTCTTGAGGAGTCAAGGAAGAAGAAGTTTCATCAGTATTCCCATCAACCATATAAGTTGTGACTGTACGAGGGATTATTGATGAACTGGTGGATGTTGTTTGTTCTGAATCATTGCTTTGTGCATCAAAGTCAATTATAGGAGAACTACCCCCAGTAGGAAGAGGTGGGAAGTTAGATTCTCCAAGGAATTCAGAATCATCTTCAGAGATCAAAGTTCTTTGACTAGAGACCAGGACTCTTGCTCTTGTGCCTCTATATACTCCATCTGGACTATCAGCTCTACCCCCAGTATCCCGAGAGGTCATATTGACAGAAGCAAATAAAGGCTCATCTTCATCAGGCATAGGTTCACACTGAATTCGATTGAAGACAGATTGTCGTTTAGTTTGACATCTGCATTGCATTGTAACTCTTGGTTGGAAGTCACATTCATGATCAACATAGTCTTGAACCATTGATTGACATCTGTATTGAATTATGACTTTTGGCTGGAAGTCACATTCAGCATGGTCCATTGTCACAGAATTATTCCTTCTCTTCTGTTGAAGGTGTTCTCATAAATCTGTTTGTGAAGATTGAAGTACATCAGAGAACACTCCTTGTATATTTTTAGGAGTATATTTCTTGTTCCTGGGTCTTGATGGCTCTTGATTATATAGGGAGTGATTAATATGAGCCACATAATTTTTAGCATACTCTGCATCCGGATCTTTTATTTTTATTTCCGATTGATGTGGTTTCTTAACACCAGAAGTGTTTCCCAAACGGATTTGATTAAGTTTTGTTCTTAAATCAGTTTGAGGTAACACATTGGTTTTGGAAACTTGGAGTTTTCCTTCCATTGATCTGGATATTTGCAGAGAAGGAAGAGTTGAACCAACCCCTTGATTAGGAGTTGGTAACAGACCCTCTTTCATAGACAAATTCTGTGCCCAATTTGAAGAAGTCGTAAAAGAAGACATTACAGAATGTTTCTTCTTAGACTTATTCAAGTTTTGAGACATAGAATGTCCAGAAGGAAGAGTAGTCAAAAGACCATCTTCTTTTCTTTGACTAACAAAATTGTCAGTCAAAGCTGTTCCTGAAGTAAAAACTACAGGAGCAGAAGAAACAACTAAAGAGTTATCTCTTTTAGAAGGGACTTTGTGTGGAAGACCACCCCAGTTCTAGTAGAACTTGGCAAAGAGGAAGAGATAGCTAAAGAGCTATTCTTCTTAGATGATGTACACGCTGAAACAGGCTTGGTTAAAGAACCAGTGCTATCAACGTGACTTTTGATTTTAGAATTACACGCTGGAACAGATTTGGCTAAGGAGCCAGTGCTGTCAGCGTGATTTTTGATTTTGGAAATACACGCTGGAACAGATTTGGCTAATGAGCCAGTGCTGTCAGCGTATTTCTTGACTTTGGAAATACACGCTGGAACAGATTTGACTAAAGAGCCAGTACTGTCAGCGTGACTTTTGGGATTGAATTTGCACGCTGGAACAGATTTGGCTAAGGAGCCAATACCGTCAGCGTGACTTTTGGATGTGAGATTGCATGCTGGAACAGACTTAGCTAAGGAGCCAGTACTGTCAGCATGACTTTTGAATGCTGTCATCTTCGAGCGCACAAGAGTGTGCGTGCTTGCAGTAGAGTCTTTGCCAGTGTTAGGAGTAGACACTGTGGCAGAGACTTCACCACTGGCTGCCAACTGAATCTTAGGGACATAGACAGAGTGTCCCTTCGACTTGGCAGTGATGATGGAGGCTGAAGTGGGCTTGCCACTCTTAGCCCACTGCATTTCTTCGTAGGTGAGTTAATCGAATTGGATCGTCATCACCTTCTTCGTCGAGCCGATTGACGAAGTGTCGCATTGAGTTGTTGCCATCTCAGAAGAGGAGATGGATTTCCCCAGCAGAGTCGCCAATTTGTTTTCCATAAATAAATTCACTTTATTTATTGTGTTTCTGGGAAAATTACAACTGTAGGAATCCGATCTAGAAGACGATCGCTTTATCCCTTGGACTATGCGAATAAGAAAAGCTCTCAAAATTTTGACAGTAGATAACTATGTATCTGTACAATGAATGAGAAAAAGAACTCTATTTATAGAGTCAAAAATAACTGAAAAGATAACTGTCTTCACAGCCTTTGCCTAGTTTAAAATCACGCAGGATTTAACATACGCAAGGTTGTGAGCAGTTACTGGACGTGGCCTGTAACTGTTGGACACATGGCAATCATGCATGAGTCGTGTGCAAGTTACAGGACACGCAGACGAGAGATCAGTGGCATGGCTGCCACGTACTCCAATTTGATGAAATCCACGCAGACTTGTTGAAGACGAAATCCACGCAGACTCGGGGCAGAAAGCTTCAAAATCCACGCAAACTTGGGGCAAGAAGCTTCAGGATCCACGCAGAATTAAGGCAAAAAGCTTCAAAATCCACGCAGACTTAAGGAAGGAAACTTCAGAATCAACGCAAACTTGAGACAAAAAGCTCAAAATATACGCAGACTTTGGGAAGGAACATAATCCACGCTCGATTGAGGCAGGACTGCCAGCTGTCTTGATTCGACGTGCCTCGACTGACACAAAATCTCTGACAGTGATTACTTTGTCAGTCGCATTAAATGACAAGGAGCTCTTTTGGTACGCCAACTTGACGAAGGCTGAGTCTTGCTGAAGAAGATTTCGAAAGTCACGCAACAGTCGGCTGTGATCTCTCGAGTTCTGTGCATACGTGGCATACGAGAAGACATTCTTCGACTGTCGTGCTGTCAGTCATAATGATACTCTGACAAATGATGAGCTGTCTCCCAGCGTGACTTGTAAATTTTGTCCTGATCAACTCAGCGTGACTTTTGGACTTGTTCTGATCAACTCAGCGTGACTGTTCATTTTTAAGGCCTACAAAACCCCCTTCAAAGTTTTCGAAAGTTGAAAAAACTTCAAAATTTTGAAATACTTTGAAAAAGATAAACATGCAAATGAACTTATTAAATGTCATGATGACTCTTCATTTTTCGAGACTGATTGTATCCAATTTATGATGGAATATGAACCGCCGGCAAGCTCTGTTATATAAACAGGGAGAAAATTCAGCTTTGATGTTCATCTTACGTCAACATGACTCCTAAGGAAGAAGCTGAAGAAGAAGGCTGCGCTCAAGTTAGGCTGCGCTCAAGTCAGGCTGCGCACAAGTCAGGCTACGCTCAAGTCAGGCTGCGCTCAAGTCAGGCTACGCTCAAGTCAGGCTGCGCTCAAGTCAGGCTGCGCTCAAGTCAGGCTGCGCTCAAGTCAGGCTCAGGCTGCGCTC
The DNA here is from genome assembly GCA_029216955.1 of Iris pallida. Classification (NCBI taxonomy): domain Eukaryota; kingdom Viridiplantae; phylum Streptophyta; class Magnoliopsida; order Asparagales; family Iridaceae; genus Iris; species Iris pallida. The sequence goes on along the minus strand of JANAVB010034616.1, from coordinate 6,908,024 downwards.
AAGTCAGCGTATGCAAGACATACGCCTCCAAAAGGCAGCGTATGGACTCCATACGACTCCTCTTCATGGCAGCGTATGTACTCCATATGACTCCTCATCAAGGCAGCGTATGAGGTCCATACGACTCCTCATCAAGGCAGCATATGAGGTCCATACGACTCCTCATCAGGGCAGCGTATGAGGTCCATACGACTCCTTGTCACCCAAGTCAGCGTATGTAAGACATACGCCTCCAAAAGGCAGCATATGAGTCAGACTGCGCTGCGCTAAAGAGCGCGCGCAGCTCAGTGGCGCAAGCTAAAAAGCTCGCGCACACTACTCACTGTCTTCTCCAAATCAGCAAGAACTCCATGGTTTGAACCCAAAGCTTCAAAAGTCCATATAACTTGGTCAAAACAAGTCCAAATCCAACTTTTCAAATGTCAAAATTGGGTAGAATAAAATTCTCTACAACATGGAACTATCAAAACTTGAAAATAAAGAAGTTTGATAGATCAAAACCACCAAAATCCGAAAATAACTAATTTCTAGATCTATAAAAATTAAAGCCCCAAAATGGAAAATGACAAGTTCTAATGTGTCTTAGAAACATGAGGAGAAGCTAATGGAACAATAAAAATGGGCTCTCTTGTGGAAGCAAGTTGCACTTGCCTAGACCTCTCTCTCCCTCTCTCTGGTAGGTGAAGGGAGTAAATGGAAGAAGAAGAAGAGATTAATGAAGAGAGAGAAGAAGAATAGGTAAAAAATATGAGTGGTGGTGGTAGGTAGGGGGTTCACCCCTTGGTTCATGATGAACCAAGAGCAATCCCAAACCGAACCAAGCCAACCCAAACCAAGAATAAACCAAGCCCAGGGAGGAAATTAAGCAAGGAAATCATGCAATACAAGAATAAATATGTACACGTATTCCAGAAATACGTAATACGAACCACAGGCATTACAACTCTACCCACCTTAAAAGAATTCCGTCTTCGGAATTTAATCAAGAGGCTAGAGGAGCAATGACAAGCTACATTAATCACATGCAAGCTATAACTAGGCAGACAATCACTCATTCAAGCAAGGAATCGAAGGCATGAGGCATAAGAAGACATTATACCTCACGAGTCAAACAAGTCGGGATATCGCGATCGGATATCATCCTCACGCTCCCACGTTGACTCACCCGAAGAGCGATGAACTAAAGCAACACGAACTAAATTGATAGTCTTGCGCTTGAGGTCTCTCTCTTTGGTCAAACAGGGACACGGGCCTCTCCTCATACGAAAAGGTTGGTACCAATAACCGTTTTCGAATGATCTAGGACATGGCTCGGGCCCGGGATATACCGTTGTAATTAGGATACATGAAACATGACATGTGTCCCGTATAACGACGGCGGAAAGCAAGACAATAGGACACAGATATCTCTCTGCCGATTCTGAGTCTGAGCTTGGACCAGGACATACTGTTGGGGTTCCTGCTGCTGGAATACTTGGGTCTGAGGCGGCAATGGCCTCGGGGGCTGGTACTGCTGTTTCTTCTGGTTGCTGCTGGTCCACGGGAGGTGATCCGCCTTGCTGATCGGCAGGTCCAGGTTCAATGCCGCTGAAGAAGACGACATGGGAACAATAAGGAAGGACCAGGACAGATCAACGATTACAAGCATGTGATCAGGACAAGAATTTTCAGGAATCAAGAGGGTACGAGCAGAGATCATGGGCGAGTACTGATTGAGACATCTATTCGGTAAACCCTCACATATCTTGATTTACAAGACCTTGCATGGGCCACCACTTAAACCGTGTCACGCCCCAGAACCAGAATACTGGAGAGCGGGGGCAGACATAGCCAGCTACGTATAATGAAATGGAATCTATCTCACCATACGGTCACGGCTGTCTAGATATATGAGGGTTTATCTACAAGCCATCAGTCTCTTAAGGTCAAGAACAAGCCTAGTATCTCAATCACAAGAAAGTAAATAAATATTACAAGATGTAAGATCACCAAATATACAATAGTAAGGCGTCCCAAATATTACATATTCGGCTGATCATGAAGCTAGTCGTTACAAAATGTGAGGACTAGCAAGAGTTTCAGTCATACATGATCAACCCTAGGTTGCCAATCATGTTACAGCCCGTAGGCAGACAGTAAGTAAAAATGTACACGAGCTAACACTGGCTCGGCGGCTAAACGCCTCAAAAGAATATTTTTACAAGGGAGTGGGAGAGCAAAATAAAACCCACTCGTTGCCGGGATTCCTTCTAGTGTTCACCATATGGCAGGAAGGTTGGGAGATCCTTGGTAGCTGCTCCGAAATCTGGCCATACAAAACCAGCTGGGTCAGACCCCAGAAAGAGCAAGTGCCACAAAGGAGGCTTCACTTAAGAACTAAAACCAGCATGTCAGCACATAAATCATAGGTGAAATAACATAAGACATGAGTTAAAGAAAACAGAATGATAAACGATAAGATAACTAAAGGACTATTCCGGTAACCAAGTTACAACCCGTAAACCAAACAAGGACCGGGGTTGTAACCCTTCACCTGAACAGAACTTAGCCTCGAACCAATTATCGATAAAGTAAAGCATAAACAAGCATGTCCGGAGATATCCATGTACCGGATCTGGGCAAGACTAGACAAGATAGGACTCCATCCATCATTCACGGCCAAGCAAAGAGTACGGCTTGATACTTAACTAACTAGGGTTATCACAAGCTTAGTTACTAGCAAGATGCAATGAGGTACGCCTACGGCCACAAGCCCTGCAGACTATCCAGGTTATCCAGACGCAAGGTTCAAGCTTAGAGTTATCATGCCTTGTTAGGTGACTTGGATGCAACACATGACAGTGTGCATAGTAATCGTTTCATGTAGTGCCCCATATAACAGTGAGCTGGAAATGTGCCCTACTCGTCGGCAGGCTACAAGTCCATCAAGGAAGGCGCCCAGATAACGGGATTACTTGTAGCCGGAATTCCTCTCTATATGCTCTACTTGATCAATCTAGTCATTAACCTAGTCAGATTCGGTATGAATCCCTGACCGTGGTAACCAGGGATACATGTCCTAGACATAATGCGAGACAAGACTGGTTGCTTATACAAGCATATTCAATACAATCACCCGCGGTGTCAAGAATTCACTTAAAATGTCAGGTTAGCCGTCGTAACAGCGTATCAAGGTTATCATGTCGGGTTGCTTATCAAGATTACTTATCAAGGCAAGGGTGCGTCACAACGGACCACCATCAAGAATTATCATGTCAAATTACTTGTCAAGAGTACACCACGGCGGGTCACTAATCATGCAATTCCATCACTAAGCCTTGTTCCGATTAACATTCATAAATAATGTCATGATCACATCGGGTTCATGTCGAGTTTACATCAAAAGGCGTAAGGATATAAAATGGGTGCAAAAATCATAAAAAGGGGAATATGGGGACATAATGCGCCAAGGGGGGGAGCAAGGGGTACTATGGCCAACAAGTGGCATTAGCCAAGTTGCGCCAGGGTAAGTAGGGTCAGGTCCAGTTACGCCTAAACATCAGGTTGCGCCAGGGTCAGACTGCGCTCAAGTCAGGCTGCGCTCAAGTCAGGCTATGCTCAAGTCAGGCTGCGCTCAAGTCAGGCTGCGCTCAAGTCAGGCTGCGCTTAAGTCAGGCTACGCTCAAGTCAGGCTGCGCTCAAGTCAGGCTGCGCTCAAGTCAGGCTACGCTCAAGTCAGGCTGCGCTCAAGTCAGGCTACGCTCAAGTCAGGCTGCGCTCAAGTCAAGTCAGGCTGCACTCAAGTCAGGCTGCGCTCAAGTCAGGCTGCGCTCAAGTCAGGCTACGCTCAAGTCAGGCTTCGCTCAAGTCAGGCTACGCTCAAGTCAGGCTACGCTCAAGTTAGACTGCGCTCAAGTCAGGCTGCGCTCAAGTCAGGCTACGCTCAAGTCAGGCTGCGCTCAAGTCAGCGTATGCAAGACAAACGCCTCCAAAAGGCAGCGTATGGACTCCATACGACTCCTCTTCAAGGCAGCGTATGTACTCCATACGACTCCTCATCAAGGCAGCGTATGAGGTCCATACGACTCCTCATCAAGGCAGCGTATGAGGTCCATACGACTCCTCATCAAGGCAGCGTATGAGGTCCATACGACTCCTTTCACCCAAGTCTGCGTATGCAAGGCATACGCCTCCAAAAGGCAGCATATGAGTCAGACTGCGCTGCGCTAAAGAGCACGCGCAGCTCAGTGGCACAAGCTAAAAAGCTCGTGCACACTGCTCACTGTCTTCTCCAAATCAGCAAGAACTCCATGGTTTGAACCCAAAGCTTCAAAAGTCCATAACTTGGTCAAAACAAGTCCAAATCCAACTTTTCAAAGGTCAAAATTGGGTAGAATAAAATTCTCTACAACATGAAACTATCAAAACTTGAAAACAAAGAAGTTTGATAGATCAAAACTACCAAAATCCGAAAATAACTAATTTCTAGATCTACAAAAATTAAAGCCTCAAAATGGAAAATGACAAGTTCTAATGTGTCTTAGAAACATGAGGAGAAGCTAATGGAACAATAAAAATGGGCTCTCTTGTGGAAGCAAGTTGCACTTGCCTAGACCTCTCTCTCCCTCTCTCTGGTAGGTGAAGGGAGTAAATGGAAGAAGAAGAAGAGATTAATGAAGAGAGAGAAGAAGAATAGGTAATAAATATGAGTGGTGGTGGTAGGTAGGGAGTTCACCCCTTGGTTCATGATGAACCAAGAGCAATCCCAAACCGAACCAAGCCAACCCAAACCAAGAATAAACCAAGCCCAGGGAGGAAATTAAGCAAGAAAATCATGCAATACAAGAATAAATACGTACACGTATTCCAGAAATACGTAATACGAACCACAGGCATTACAATGTTAGTTATAGTTCATGACCTAGAACAGCGTTCTACCGCCGATACTGCGGCGTAGGCTGGACGCTGTTACATTCTCGTACCCTCACAGTGGGTGCAGGTCGTGACACCTATTTCTATGGAAGAAATCCATTTTAGAAAAAACTTCTCCCAATGGTGATTTCTATCACCATTTCTATCCTAGGTGGCAATTATGTAGGATGAAAACTTTCTAGGAGGGTTTCTACATGTAAAAACTCTCATAGAAATTCTCCTATCTCTCATGACAATTATTATTGGGCCCCACACCATTAAATTGGTGCTTTTACTATGTGACACATAGGATAGAAATGGAGAACCATTGGAGACCATTTTTGTATATCTACAATTTCTATGTAGAAACTCTTCCAACTATGATAGAAATCTCCTTAGACCATCTCCAATGGTGATTTCTAAAATTGAGTTCTTATCCTACTTGGCATTGTGCTTTAAGGAGATTTCTATCCTAGTTGGAAGAGTTTCTACATAGAAATTTTAGATATACAAAAATGTTCTCCAATGGTTCTCCATTTCTATCCTATGTGTCACATAGTAAAAGGACTAATTTAATGATGTGGGGCCCAACAATAATTGTCATGAGAGATAGGAGAATTTCTATGAGAGTTTCTACATGTAGAAACCCTCCTAGAAAGTTTCCATCCTACATCATTGTCACCTAGGATAGAAATGGTGATAGAAACTACCATTGGAAATTTTTTTTTCTAAAATGAATTTCTTCCATAGAAATAGGGAAGATAGAAACCCCCATTGGAGATGGTCTTAAAGTACAATGCCAAGTAGGATAAGAACTCAATTTTAGAAATCACCATTGGAGATGGTCTAAGACAACCAACTTCACATTCTCCTTGCCATGTCATTGCCATGTCAACTTCTTATTTTATTCTACATTGGCATTGGAGAAGAATTTTTGGAATGAAAGTTTGTCATTCCTATGTGGCAACCATTTTTTCTAAACTCACAATAGGGTTGGAGATGCTCTAAACAATGCTGCCATAATTTATATAAAATCCAACATCATGATGTCTTTTCTTTTCTAAATCTTCTTTTGGTAAATTTTGAGTTGCCTGTCATATATTTAACCATAATTTAAGTTATTTTCTACAGAATTATTATAATGGTTAAATTTTTTCTATTTTTAATGATGATCGTTAATGACTAACAGTGAACTCTTTTGATCTGCATACATAGAATTTTGTTTAGAATTTTTTTTCAGTTGTACTCTATTTATTTTACCATAATTTAATGTGCATAATATTTTGGTTATAAAGAGGGGTCAAAAGCGTTGATGGTTAGTCATTTACGATTTTTGAAATTTTTTATGTATTATGTTGAGGTGCACCTTAAACTATACTAAAATAAATGGAGAATAACTCAATTTTTTTTTTTCTCATTCCGATTTATAAGCTATTAAATCTGCAACAAGTGGGATATAATCTGCAATAAGTGAGCAAATCTCTAGTGAGAATTTAGTACATTCAACACCCTCACCTTCTCCAGCCACTCCCACTACAGCTAATCCCACACCCAATCACTTTCCTGTGGGCCCACATGCAAGTCAAAGATGAAATAATTTAGGGTTTCGTACGAACTCACACCCCCCTATGTAGAAATTTAGGGTTTGGTGCCAACTTGACACCCCCCCTATGTAGCAACAACTAAGGGCATTTTGGTCATTCAACTACCTTCGAAAAAACAGAGGACTGATAGATGCTCTCTGGTCTTTGGGAGCTGTTCTGTGGCTCTGTGCTGTAGAGACTTCAAGAGAGGGAGTGAGAGTAGAGTAGTAGAGTAGAGTTAAGAGGATTGCTGGGATTATAGCAGGGGCAAAAAGCAAGAACAGACCCATCTGGAAAAGCTAAAGAGAGAGAGAGAGAGAGAGAGTCCCTCACCTGCTTGCTTTTTAATCATTCACTCTCTTTCCTGCTCCTGCTCTTGACTTGTGGATTCTAAATTTCTAATGGGGACTCAAGATGCCCATCATTCTGTTCCATGGGCTGCTTGCATGCTTGACATGGGAGGAGGAGGGGCTTGCTGATCCCATCATGGGAGTGTGGAGATGTGGAGAAAAAGAGCTTCAAGGGACCTCACTGTGAGTTTTTTCCTTCTTAAAGTTGGCATCTTTATCATCTTGAGCTCCTGGGTCCTTGCTTGCTGCCTCAGGTTGGAGTGGTTTCCTTTGGAAGGTTCAGATTTTGAATGAATGCCATTCCAGTTCTTTTAATTTCACGAGCAAGTCCTTTGGGTCTTTATAAGATAACCCAGTGCTTAAAGTTGGCATCTTTTCATCTTGGGCTTCCGGAATTTGCTTGTTTCTTCAGGTTGGGGTGGTTTCCTTTGGAAAGTTGAGATTTTTATGCCATTCTAACTTGTAAGATAACCCAGTTCCTAAGATTGGACCTATTTTTTATTATATCAGGATGGTCTTTAATTTCATGAGAAATTTCACACTTTCTATGCTAATCTATAGATGAGTGCAAGTCCTTTGGGTCCTTAGATCACCCAATGCTTAAAGTTGGCATCTTTATCATCTTGGGCTCCTGGGTTTTTCTTGTTTCTTCAGGTTAGGGTGGTTATCCTTTGGAAAGTTGTATGTAATTCTAAGTCTAAGATGACCCAGTTCCTAATTTTTTTTTTATTACCAGGATGTTCTTCTTTGCCATGTGGTGATTCGTTGATTTCATGAAAAGTTTCAGACTTTCTATGCCTAATCTATAGATTGAATGCATTGAACAATTCCTTTTGTTCTTTCTAAGATCACCCAGTTCTTAAAGTTGGGATTTTTATCCCTTTGGGCGTCTGGGTCTTCATTTTTCTTCAGGGGTAGGTTCATTTATTTTGGAAAGTTCAGTGCCATTCTGTTCTTTCTAAGATGAATCATTTCCTAGAAATTAGAGTTTTATTTTGTTTTTGAGCTTCTGGGTAGGATGAACTTGTTGGTTTTGGATTTGCCATGTGATGTTTCCTTATTTTTTCAGGCTTTTTATGCCTATTTTGTAGATTGAACGCATTGAGCTAGTTGTTGTTGTGCTGCTTCTAGATGCCCACTTCCTAAAGTTGATATTTTGATCCTTTTCTGAGAGAGCCATCACATTTTATTTTCTTTAATAAATTGGATGCACCATCTTGTTCAGTTCTTTGTAAGATTACCTAGGTATCAGAGTTGGTTTTTTTATCCTCACTGAGTTTCTGGGTGTTCCCTTTTCTTCAGGCAAGGATGATTTTTTTTTCGTGTTGTTGGCCTTGCCTTGTGGTATTTCCTTTGATTTTCTATAAGACCCGTGAAAATTTTCTGACATTTATGATCTTCTGTAGAATGGAAGCGTTGTTGAGCAACTTGATGGTCCTGTTCTTTGTAAGATTGCCTACTTCTTATAGAGTGGGATTTTGATCCTTTTGAGCTTCTGGCTCGTGTTAGTATGATTTTCTTTATGATATGTCTTCAAGTTTCTGAAGGACCTATGTTTTTTTTGGAATTTATATGCCATTTTGTAGATCCAATGCATCATACTAAAAAGTAATGGTTTCAGTGGAAATTCTTAAACATGGGATGGACTTTAGGTTAAGGAAGAAAATGTCATGATTCGGGTTCTGCAATCTTCCTAGTATTCATCGTCTGTCCCTTGTATAACCTTTCAATTATTTAGTTATTTTCTGGGTGTTGGACTTGAAAGTGACTTTGGTTCATCTCTGTTTCTTTCCCTTAAATTCTATGAAAAAACTCAAATCATAATATGTGCAAAATTTGAACTTTCATGTGCCATGTGGCGAGAAACCACAGTCAGTTTGTGCTATAAAAGATGTGTTGATCTTGAACCATGGATCCATTGGTCCCCCTCATTAGTTCATAGTCACTTGAGGGTTTGGATTAAATGCATGATGAACCCTGTTTTTACAGCTAATTTGGATTTATATGCAGGAGCTACTAAAAAGTCACTGCCTGTTAAAATAAGTCTTCATAATGTTCTCTATCTGCACTATTCCCTCTTCAATTTTCCAACTTCTAAAACTTGAAACTCTTATGTGCAGGATTTGTAATCTTTTGAAGAGAGAAGAGATCATATTAACCGCCGAAAGTGTTGTTTATATCTAATAGGGAAAAAAAATTTAGTAATGGCAGATTTCAGAGTTAGAAGGGTCGAGCCCGGCCAAACAAAGATCAGAAATGTGCCAATTGCAGTAACTCCAGAAGGTTTCTGGTGTTGCCCTTCACCTGTTGTATTCCAGAAGACCATCAAGAATCAAGCCTACCAAAACAAGCAGAAAACATCACCACCTCCATCATTGAAGGCCTCAGGACAGAAGGCTCAGAACGCCCCAACAGAAAAGAAATCTACTCCTGGATCAAGGTCTAGGGTTCTTTCTGAAGACCAGAAATGTTTGGCTTCTGATACTTCTGCAGTGCCCCCTGATCAGAGAACAAAAACTAATAGTGAGACTCAGCAAAGAAAGATATCTGTCGGCTTTGGCCAGCCTGAGACCAGTGATCTGAAGGTCATTTTGTCCGGAAAAGAGGGAATTTCTGTGAGGATGAGCGTTCACAGGAACATCCTTTTAGAACATAGCAACTATTTCAAAGATAAGCTTTCCACAGAGTCCCCCCTAGTATCCTGTGTTGAAATAGGGGACTGTGAAGATGTAGAAATCTATGTTGAGACTGTGGGCTTGATGTATTGCAAAGACGTGAAGCACAGACTGATCAAGCAAAGTGTTCCGCGTGTACTACGAATACTGAAGGTATTTTATGAATTAATGATGCATGTTCTTGTTGATATATATATATAGTGTTATTGGGCTTTAGTCCCACATTGGCTAGAATGATAGGAGAGGAGGCTAGCCTCTCCTATATATATGTTGTTACTCCATTCAATAAAATCACTTCAAGTCTCAACATGGTATCAAAGCCTAAAATTGCTTAGCATACCGTTAGAGACCCCTCCTCCACACAAACCCTAACCCTAATCCCCCTTCTACGCCGCCGCTGCCGCCCGCTGCCGCTGCCGCTGCAGCTGCTGCCGCCCGCTGCCGCTGCAGCTGCTGCCGCGCCGCCGCCGCCGCAGCGCCGCCCCGCTGCTGCTGCAGCTGCCGCGCCGCCGCCGCCGCTGCCGCGCTGCTGCCGTTGCTGTGCCGCTGTTGCGGCTGCAACTGCTGCTGCTGCTGCCGTTTTTACGGCTGCAGGATTCATTGTACCGCTATTGCGGGTACAAGATTCACGCTCGTTTCTGTACCGTTTTTACGGCTGCAGGATTCATTGTACCGCTATTGCGGGTACAAGATTCACGCTCGTTCTTGAGATCAATCTCAAGGAGATGCCTATAATCCCTAGATCCGATGAAATCAGACATATTCGGATCTAGGAGAGGACGGCAAGGACGAGCGTGAGTCGTGGAGCAAGTGTGAAGTGATCGAGAAGAAGCATCGATGGAGGAGATTCTCAAGAAGCTGGATGCTGACGATGTGGCGACATTGCTGAAGTTGATAAAGGTGTCGGCTGGTGAAAGCACGACACGAGCACCGCCAAAGTTAGAACTACCCTCCATCGATCTGAAGTTGGATGGACCAGCCACCTATTTGAGTTGGTCACGGCGGGTGAGAAGAACCCTTGCAGGTAAGAACCTGGAGGGATTCTTGACAGGCGAGAAGACAGAGCCGGAAGAGGGCTCGACAGGACGCGACGAGTGGAAATCCACTCATATGGTGATTTATATCTGGCTTCTCAACTCCTTAGTCCAGTCTATTGCTTCCACAGTAGATGGCATTGAGATGGTGAAAGACGTATGGGAGAAATTGAGAAGAACCTATGATGGCATAGGTAACAATCTACGGATCTTCCAGATAAAAGGGGAGATCGACGACACCGTACAAGGCGAGAAGACGGTGCAGGAGTACGCTACGGAGTTGGAACGCCTCTGGCTGGATTATGATCACCATTCCAAACGGGCAAGCTGCGGGGACCCAAAGTGCAAGGAGAGACAGGTGTGTCTGCAGGAGAGGACGATGAAATTCCTTAAGGGACTGACTGCAGCATTCACACAGAGAACAGCCTTACTCCTCGCCCAGCCAGCGATCCCTAGTCTCGAGGAGGCTATCTCAGCCATGATTCAGGAGGAGACGCGGATCAGATTACAGACAGGGACAGGCGCATCATCGACAGGTGCTTTACCCGAAGTGAAGTCAGCACTAGCAGCTACCGGTTCGGGGGATACAGGATCCAAGGGAGAGCTCTGGCAACAGAATCGGCAGTGCTACAACTGTGGGGAGATGGGCCACCATCGATATGCTTGTACCAAACCACCTAAGGAGGGAGACTCAGGTGGTGGACGTGGACGAGGATATGCTGGACGTGGACGTGGTCGAGGAGGCCGACGAGGCGGTCGAGGAGGCTATCGGGCAAACCTGCTGGTGGCAGATGGGAATGGAGGAGCTGGCGGCGCCTTTACTGAGGAGGATCAGGCGCTACTGGATCTGCTGGAGAGAAAGCAAAAAGCGTCAATCGAAGGAGACAGGAGGAGCGTAGCAGAGGAGGCATCCACTCCATTCTTCAACGCCGCTATGTATGCCCATCCATCAGAAGGTACTGACGAGTCTCACGCTCTTGCATCTATGTCTTCCCTTAAAATGTCAGACTGGATTATCGACTCAGGAGCATCTCGGCATGTGACCGGAAATGCTAGTAAGTTTTCCTCGTACACTCACCTAGCATCGACAGACACCATTCAGACTGCGGATGGTACTTTCCAACCAGTGGTCGGTAAGGGTACTGTTAATTGTACGGGTTCAGTAAGGTTATCCAATGTTTTGCATGCTCCATCCTTCCCAGTCAGTCTCTTGTCTATTAGTTCTATAATTCTCCAACTAAAATGCATTGTTTCTTTTGATATTCCTAAGGTGATCTTCCAGGAGAAAGGGACGGGACGAAGACTTGGGACTGGCACTTGGCATGATGGACTGTGGTACCTAGATCAAGACGGACTGGACTCAGCATTGGTGTCTATGGCAGAGAAGGCTGGAATGGAGGAGCTGCAGCAGAAGACTGAAGACACTTTGATACTTCATCATAGGAGGATGGGGCATTCTTCCTTTGATACTCTAAATAAGTTGTATCCAGATATGTATGCAAAATCAAATAAAAGGAAATTAGTATGTGATGCATGTGAGTTAGGAAAACTTACTAGGAGTTCATATGTTGGAAATGGTCATAAGAGTTCTTCAGTCTTTGAGGTAGTTCATTCTGATGTTTGGGGCCCATGTGCTACTAACACTATGAATGGGTATAAGTATTTTGTTTCGTTTATCGATTGTGCATCTCGTGTCACCTGGCTGTATTTGATGAAGAACAAAAGTGATGTATTTGCTTGTTTTCGGGACTTTTATAAATATGTCCAGACTCAGTATAATGCAGTGGTGAAGATACTGAGATCTGACAATGGGACGGAGTATACCAATAGGACACTTGCAGAGTACTTGTCAGCACATGGAATACAGCATCAGACCTCTTGTGCATATACACCAGCACAAAATGGAGTAGCAGAAAGGAAGAACCGACATCTTCTGGAGACCGCAAGAAGTATGATGATCGACATGAATGTCCCACAACACCTATGGGGATATGCGGTGTTGACAGCAGCTCAACTTATAAACAGGATGCCTTCAAAAGTCCTGGGATGGAAGTCTCCATGTGAAGTATTACAAGGTAATAATAGTGGAATACTTCCACTAAAGGTGTTTGGATGTGTGTGTTTTGTGAAGGACAACAGACCATTCGTTGAAAAACTTGACCCTAGAGCAGTCAAGTGCATCTTCGTGGGCTACTCAGCAACTCAGAAGGGGTATGTATGCTGGAGTCCAGTAGAGAAGAAGAAATTTGTTAGTATGGACGTCCACTTCCGGGAGCATGAGCCATATTACCGCCAGGATGGAACTTCGTATAACACGCCTCATACTACAAGTATAAGGCGAGAGGGGGAGATAGAGAACTTGGAGAACCTGGTGGTAACCGATTTAGAAGTTTGGCATAGAGACACGGTTGAGGAGGAACATGAAGGTGAAGCGGAACAGAGGGAGGAGACGAGAAGTGTTACACCTACGGCTCAGGGGGAGTTACTGACCTACAACAGGAGAAACAACAAGCAGACTACAGGACCAGTACCTACAGTGTCAGTGCCAAGTCCCTTGCCTGCGCCTGTCCCAACTCCTGAGACACCTATACCACCATCCTCCTCATCTACACCACCATCCTCCTCATCTACACCACCACCCTCCTCAGGTGATATCGTTCCTCCCATACCACTACCTACACGAAGGACTACTCGCAGCAATGCGGGAAATCCTCCGGACAGATATGGTTGGGATCTTGCTAAGTTTGTTTCTTATGATCATATATCTTCTTCTCATGGAGCATTTATAGCATCTTTGGATAGTATTACTGTACCTAACAATTGGCAGGTTGCCAAGAACGATCCAAAGTGGAAAGCGGCAATGCACGAGGAGTTGGGAGCTCTTGAGAAGAACCACACTTGGGAGCTGGTGAGACTGCCAGAAGGGAAAAGAGCAGTTGGATGTAAATGGGTTTTTACTGTGAAACAGAACCCAGATGGACAGGTTGAGCGCTATAAAGCTCGACTGGTGGCAAAAGGATACAGTCAGACGTACGGTATCGACTATGACGAGACCTTTGCACCAGTGGCGAAGATGAGCACTGTCAGGACCTTGATCTCCCTGGCAGCCAATGGAGGGTGGAAGCTACACCAACTGGATGTGAAGAATGCATTTCTTCATGGAGATCTAGTAGAGGAGGTGTACATGGAGATACCACCAGGATTCGGCACAAAACAGACAGAAGGCAAGGTCTGCAGACTGAAGAAGTCTCTCTATGGACTGAAGCAGTCTCCTCGGGCATGGTTTGACAGGTTCAGGAGAGCAATGATAGGGATGGGATATCAGCAGATCAATGCTGATCACACTGTCTTCTTCAGACGGAGTGGAGGCCATATCACCATGCTTGCAGTATATGTAGATGATATGATTATCACAGGCAATGATGAGCAGGAGATCGCCCAACTCAAAGTAAAACTTGGCAAGGAGTTCGAGGTGAAAGATCTTGGCCCCCTTCGATACTTCCTTGGGATTGAGATTGCTCGAGATAATGAGGGAATCGTTCTTTCTCAAAGGAAGTACGCACTGGACCTGCTTACGGAAACAGGGATGATGGGATGTAAACCAGCTACGACACCGATAGACCAGAAGTTTAAACTGGATGCTGAAGCTGGAGAACCAGTTGACCGGGATAGATATCAGAGATTGGTGGGCAAGTTAATCTACTTAAGCCACACTCGACCTGATATCAGCTTTGCGGTAAGTGTAGTAAGCCGCTACATGCATGAACCCCGGAAGGGTCACATGGACGCAGTGTACCAGATTCTGAGGTACTTGAAGGGAGCCCCCGGGAAGGGACTGATCTTTAGAAGAAATAATCATGTAGGCATTGAGGGCTATTGTGATTCTGACTGGGCTAGCTGTGCTGACGACAGGAGATCCACATCGGGATACTGCATATTTGTAGGAGGCAACTTGGTCTCTTGGAGGAGTAAGAAGCAGTCAGTAGTGGCCAGATCAACAGCTGAAGCAGAGTATAGAGCGATGGCCTTGGGAGTCACAGAACTATTGTGGTTCAAGAATATGCTGACGGAGCTAAAGCTGGACCAGGGAACAAAGATGAAGCTATGGTGTGACAACCAGTCAGCTATTAATATTGCCAACAATCCAGTGCAGCATGACAGGACCAAACATATTGAGATTGACAGATTCTTCATCAAAGAGAAACTGGATAAAGGAGAACTAGAGCTGGGCTATGTTCCAACCAAAGATCAGGTAGCAGACGGACTGACAAAGGGGCTTAGTTCTATCAACATGATGAGAGGATGTGACAAGATGGGCTTAGTGAATATCTTTCGCCCATCTTGAGGGGGAGTGTTGATATATATATATAGTGTTATTGGGCTTTAGTCCCACATTGGCTAGAATGATAGGAGAGGAGGCTAGCCTCTCCTATATATATGTTGTTACTCCATTCAATAAAATCACTTCAAGTCTCAACAGTTCTTTTGTCTGTTTCTCACATGAAAGAACTGTTTCTATCGATTGTTTCTGATTCAATTCTATATATAATGATCAACTTCATGTGGCCTTTTCAACCTCTTTTGTCTGTGTGTTGGTTTGGAGTTCAAGACTTGCGCACAGTTTGCAA
This sequence comes from Iris pallida, assembly GCA_029216955.1. Lineage (NCBI taxonomy): Eukaryota > Viridiplantae > Streptophyta > Magnoliopsida > Asparagales > Iridaceae > Iris > Iris pallida. The sequence goes on along the minus strand of JANAVB010034616.1, from coordinate 6,892,864 downwards.
CAACTATCAGTAGGTTTAGTGCTAGTAATGCGATCTGTATAGTATTTTTCATGCTCAGATGACATGAATATCGACCAAATTAACATTTGTGTTTCGCTGGAAATGGCGTAAATGCTTTTCATTGCAATAGTTAGCTGTAAATTTTATCTTGATGGTTGGATCATAGTTAAGTTTAAAATCATTTTAAGCAACAATGGCATTTAAGCTCTTCTTGATATTGCATATGTTATGGATACATTTAAAAATACACAGTGGTATTTCGAAATTCGGGATAGGTCTGAATGTGTATTGTGTACATGCTTCAAATATTGTAGTATGTCAGCATCTGAAACTTATTTGACATGCCAGTGATGTTCGCTGGTACTACATACATAAAGTTCACATGTTCTCGTGTAAAGGAAAAAAAAATATGGCTGACTAGAATGCTACCTTTGCAAATTAACCCTACCCCACATACCATCCCATCCGGCTTGATGGTTTGATTGACACGAAATCTGATGACCTCATAAGAAAGGCACATAGAATAATAGCTAAAATACCTTCCAGTATACTTTTTTTGTTAAGATAATGATACTATTTCCTTTTCATGTAATACGCTTCCTCTTGAAGTATCATCCGGTGATCATGCAGTACATACTACATTTGGTGGAGAGTTTTGCATAATTTCAGTCCTCATTGCATTAGTTTGATCGTCATTTGTAGTCGCTTCTTAGATATTTGGAATAATTTAACACTTTTAGTGAGTCTAATAAGTTTTTGATTGCATCTGATTATTACCTTCCATGACTCAAGATCTTGTATACCAGATCATATTCGATTTTGCAGGTGTGGTTATTAAATGGATCTTAGAATCCAATATATGACAGGTGTAGAGCGTACATGCCAGTTTGATTTAAATGGTTCATTTTATAGATGTTAGTTTTTTTCTTTTCTTTTCCTATTTAATGATCGTTTGATTCAAATAGCCGGGCCCAAAAGTTTGGAATAAAGGTTTTGTTGTTGTTGTATTCTTTCTTAAACCTCATTAAGGTTGAGGCCTACACATTCCAAGGGAGAATTTTGTTTAACACGAAATATTCTAGGCAAGTTCTCTATTTGATTTCTTTCACACAAATGTGTAAGGTGCCACTTCATGGTTACAACCCTAGGGATTAAAATGGAATTATGGAATATTGGCTTCCAGGTTTAGAAGAGAGTTGTCCCTCTAATTATGTTTAATTGAATGAAGATGCAAATATGTATTTGCAGAACTACTACAATTTTGTGGTGAAATACTTTTTCTGCACACGCAACTCTTGCAATCATACGTCAAAGTAGTAGGAACTTCCTTCGTTGTGCCAAACCTTCATGAAACGACCCAAGAGAAGTCGAGCATCAGACGAGAAGGAACTACCTTGGGGGAAAATGTTGAGACTTGAAGTGATTTTATTGAATGGAGTAACAACATATATATAGGAGAGGCTAGCCTCCTCTCCTATCATTCTAGCCAATGTGGGACTAAAGCCCAATAACACTATATATATATATATCAACACTCCCCCTCAAGATGGGCGAAAGATATTCACTAAGTCCATCTTGTCACATCCTCTCATCATGTTGATAGAACTAAGCCCCTTTGTCAGTCCGTCTGCTACCTGATCTTTGGTTGGAACATAGCCCAGCTCTAGTTCTCCTTTATCCAGTTTCTCTTTGATGAAGAATCTGTCAATCTCAATATGTTTGGTCCTGTCATGCTGCACTGGATTGTTGGCAATATTAATAGCTGACTGGTTGTCACACCATAGCTTCATCTTTGTTCCCTGGTCCAGCTTTAGCTCCGTCAGCATATTCTTCAACCACAATAGTTCTGTGACTCCCAAGGCCATCGCTCTATACTCTGCTTCAGCTGTTGATCTGGCCACTACTGACTGCTTCTTACTCCTCCAAGAGACCAAGTTGCCTCCTACAAATATGCAGTATCCCGATGTGGATCTCCTGTCGTCAGCACAGCTAGCCCAGTCAGAATCACAATAGCCCTCAATGCCTACATGATTATTTCTTCTAAAGATCAGTCCCTTCCCGGGGGCTCCCTTCAAGTACCTCAGAATCTGGTACACTGTGTCCATGTGACCCTTCCGGGGGTCATGCATGTAGCGGCTTACTACACTTACCGCAAAGCTGATATCAGGTCGAGTGTGGCTTAAGTAGATTAACTTGCCCACCAATCTCTGATATCTATCCCGGTCAACTGGTTCTCCAGCTTCAGCTACCAGTTTAAACTTCTGGTCTATCGGTGTCGTAGCTGGTTTACATCCCATCATCCCTGTTTCCGTAAGCAGGTCCAGTGCGTACTTCCTTTGAGAAAGAACGATTCCCTCATTATCTCGAGCAATCTCAATCCCAAGGAAGTATCGAAGGGGGCCAAGATCTTTCACCTCGAACTCCTTGCCAAGTTTTACTTTGAGTTGGGCGATCTCCTGCTCATCATTGCCTGTGATAATCATATCATCTACATATACTGCAAGCATGGTGATATGGCCTCCACTCCGTCTGAAGAAGACAGTGTGATCAGCATTGATCTGCTGATATCCCATCCCTATCATTGCTCCCCTGAACCTGTCAAACCATGCCCGAGGAGACTGCTTCAGTCCATAGAGAGACTTCTTCAGTCTGCAGACCTTGCCTTCTGTCTGTTTTGTGCCGAATCCTGGTGGTATCTCCATGTACACCTCCTCTACTAGATCTCCATGAAGAAATGCATTCTTCACATCCAGTTGGTGTAGCTTCCACCCTCCATTGGCTGCCAGGGAGATCAAGGTCCTGACAGTGCTCATCTTCGCCACTGGTGCAAAGGTCTCGTCATAGTCGATGCCGTACGTCTGACTGTATCCTTTTGCCACCAGTCGAGCTTTATAGCGCTCAACCTGTCCATCTGGGTTCTGTTTCACAGTAAAAACCCATTTACATCCAACTGCTCTTTTCCCTTCTGGCAGTCTCACCAGCTCCCAAGTGTGGTTCTTCTCAAGAGCTCCCAACTCCTCGTGCATTGCCGCTTTCCACTTTGGATCGTTCTTGGCAACCTGCCAATTGTTAGGTACAGTAATACTATCCAAAGATGCTATAAATGCTCCATGAGAAGAAGATATATGATCATAAGAAACAAACTTAGCAAGATCCCAACCATATCTGTCCGGAGGATTTCCCGCATTGCTGCGAGTAGTCCTTCGTGTAGGTAGTGGTATGGGAGGAACGATATCACCTGAGGAGGGTGGTGGTGTAGATGAGGAGGATGGTGGTGTAGATGAGGAGGATGGTGGTATAGGTGTCTCAGGAGTTGGGACAGGCGCAGGCAAGGGACTTGGCACTGACACTGTAGGTACTGGTCCTGTAGTCTGCTTGTTGTTTCTCCTGTTGTAGGTCAGTAACTCCCCCTGAGCCGTAGGTGTAACACTTCTCGTCTCCTCCCTCTGTTCCGCTTCACCTTCATGTTCCTCCTCAACCGTGTCTCTATGCCAAACTTCTAAATCGGTTACCACCAGGTTCTCCAAGTTCTCTATCTCCCCCTCTCGCCTTATACTTGTAGTATGAGGCGTGTTATACGAAGTTCCATCCTGGCGGTAATATGGCTCATGCTCCCGGAAGTGGACGTCCATACTAACAAATTTCTTCTTCTCTACTGGACTCCAGCATACATACCCCTTCTGAGTTGCTGAGTAGCCCACGAAGATGCACTTGACTGCTCTAGGGTCAAGTTTTCCAACGAATGGTCTGTTGTCCTTCACAAAACACACACATCCAAACACCTTTAGTGGAAGTATTCCACTATTATTACCTTGTAATACTTCACATGGAGACTTCCATCCCAGGACTTTTGAAGGCATCCTGTTTATAAGTTGAGCTGCTGTCAACACCGCATATCCCCATAGGTGTTGTGGGACATTCATGTCGATCATCATACTTCTTGCGGTCTCCAGAAGATGTCGGTTCTTCCTTTCTGCTACTCCATTTTGTGCTGGTGTATATGCACAAGAGGTCTGATGCTGTATTCCATGTGCTGACAAGTACTCTGCAAGTGTCCTATTGGTATACTCCGTCCCATTGTCAGATCTCAGTATCTTCACCACTGCATTATACTGAGTCTGGACATATTTATGAAAGTCCCGAAAACAAGCAAATACATCACTTTTGTTCTTCATCAAATACAGCCAGGTGACACGAGATGCACAATCGATAAACGAAACAAAATACTTATACCCATTCATAGTGTTAGTAGCACATGGGCCCCAAACATCAGAATGAACTACCTCAAAGACTGAAGAACTCTTATGACCATTTCCAACATATGAACTCCTAGTAAGTTTTCCTAACTCACATGCATCACATACTAATTTCCTTTTATTTGATTTTGCATACATATCTGGATACAACTTATTTAGAGTATCAAAGGAAGAATGCCCCATCCTCCTATGATGAAGTATCAAAGTGTCTTCAGTCTTCTGCTGCAGCTCCTCCATTCCAGCCTTCTCTGCCATAGACACCAATGCTGAGTCCAGTCCGTCTTGATCTAGGTACCACAGTCCATCATGCCAAGTGCCAGTCCCAAGTCTTCGTCCCGTCCCTTTCTCCTGGAAGATCACCTTAGGAATATCAAAAGAAACAATGCATTTTAGTTGGAGAATTATAGAACTAATAGACAAGAGACTGACTGGGAAGGATGGAGCATGCAAAACATTGGATAACCTTACTGAACCCGTACAATTAACAGTACCCTTACCGACCACTGGTTGGAAAGTACCATCCGCAGTCTGAATGGTGTCTGTCGATGCTAGGTGAGTGTACGAGGAAAACTTACTAGCATTTCCGGTCACATGCCGAGATGCTCCTGAGTCGATAATCCAGTCTGACATTTTAAGGGAAGACATAGATGCAAGAGCGTGAGACTCGTCAGTACCTTCTGATGGATGGGCATACATAGCGGCGTTGAAGAATGGAGTGGATGCCTCCTCTGCTACGCTCCTCCTGTCTCCTTCGATTGACGCTTTTTGCTTTCTCTCCAGCAGATCCAGTAGCGCCTGATCCTCCTCAGTAAAGGCGCCGCCAGCTCCTCCATTCCCATCTGCCACCAGCAGGTTTGCCCGATAGCCTCCTCGACCGCCTCGTCGGCCTCCTCGACCACGTCCACGTCCAGCATATCCTCGTCCACGTCCACCACCTGAGTCTCCCTCCTTAGGTGGTTTGGTACAAGCATATCGATGGTGGCCCATCTCTCCACAGTTGTAGCACTGCCGATTCTGTTGCCAGAGCTCTCCCTTGGATCCTGTATCCCCCGAACCGGTAGCTGCTAGTGCTGACTTCACTTCGGGTAAAGCACCTGTCGATGATGCGCCTGTCCCTGTCTGTAATCTGATCCGCGTCTCCTCCTGAATCATGGCTGAGATAGCCTCCTCGAGACTAGGGATCGCTGGCTGGGCGAGGAGTAAGGCTGTTCTCTGTGTGAATGCTGCAGTCAGTCCCTTAAGGAATTTCATCGTCCTCTCCTGCAGACACATCTGTCTCTCCTTGCACTTTGGGTCCCCGCAGCTTGCCCGTTTGTAATGGTGATCATAATCCAGCCAGAGGCGTTCCAACTCCGTAGCGTACTCCTGCACCGTCTTCTCGCCTTGTACGGTGTCGTCGATCTCCCCTTTTATCTGGAAGATCCGTAGATTGTTACTATGCCATCATAGGTTCTTCTCAATTTCTCCCATACGTCTTTCACCATCTCAATGCCATCTACTGTGGAAGCAATAGACTGGACTAAGGAGTTGAGAAGCCAGATATAAATCACCATATGAGTGGATTTCCACTCGTCGCGTCCTGTCGAGCCCTCTTCCGGCTCTGTCTTCTCGCCTGTCAAGAATCCCTCCAGGTTCTTACCTGCAAGGGTTCTTCTCACCCGCCGTGACCAACTCAAATAGGTGGCTGGTCCATCCAACTTCAGATCGATGGAGGGTAGTTCTAACTTTGGCGGTGCTCGTGTCGTGCTTTCACCAGCCGACACCTTTATCAACTTCAGCAATGTCGCCACATCGTCAGCATCCAGCTTCTTGAGAATCTCCTCCATCGATGCTTCTTCTCGATCACTTCACACTTGCTCCACGACTCACGCTCGTCCTTGCCGTCCTCTCCTAAATCCGAATATGTCTGATTTCATCGGATCTAGGGATTATAGGCATCTCCTTGAGATTGATCTCAAGAACGAGCGTGAATCTTGTACCCGCAATAGCGGTACAATGAATCCTGCAGCCGTAAAAACGGTACAGAAACGAGCGTGAATCTTGTACCCGCAATAGCGGTACAATGAATCCTGCAGCCGTAAAAACGGCAGCAGCAGCAGCAGTTGCAGCCGCAACAGCGGCACAGCAACGGCAGCAGCGCGGCAGCGGCGGCGGCGGCGCGGCAGCTGCAGCAGCAGCGGGGCGGCGCTGCGGCGGCGGCGGCGCGGCAGCAGCTGCAGCGGCAGCGGGCGGCAGCAGCTGCAGCGGCAGCGGGCGGCAGCGGCGGCGTAGAAGGGGGATTAGGGTTAGGGTTTGTGTGGAGGAGGGGTCTCTAACGGTATGCTAAGCAATTTTAGGCTTTGATACCATGTTGAGACTTGAAGTGATTTTATTGAATGGAGTAACAACATATATATAGGAGAGGCTAGCCTCCTCTCCTATCATTCTAGCCAATGTGGGACTAAAGCCCAATAACACTATATATATATATCAACAGAAAACCGATGGTTCTAAAGGTTATGGAACCTTGTAAGAAACTAACGTACTGTAGTGGGGATGACATCCTTGTTTTGCGAATACAACGTGACAAAATAAGGACATGGTGACATTGACACGACACAGATTTATTTAGTATCCTAGTGTATTTTGGGTATCAGTGTCATGTCTAATACGTTGTTCAACACAATGCAGTACACAAGAATGGACTTTTAAGTGCCAGTGATTGGTGGGGGGAATATTTTCTATTAAGAAGGCTTACCATATGTGACTGTATTTTACCTACCAACATAAGACTATTGAATGTAATCCTATGTAAAGACAAGTGCTTGTATATGTTTAATTAATATTAACAAGTTGGGGATATGGTTATAGTTATGTGAGTGAGCGTTAGAAGTTATGTGGAAAGATCAGAATGATACTCTTTTTTGAGACTAGAAAGAGCAGAATTTGTATGGCCATTGTGATGATTGTTGAGAATATAACTCAATGGGCTGAGTTCATTAATGAGTGACTACATATTTATAAGAGAGGCTGTGCCTCTCACTTCTGCTTTTACCCGATGTGACAATAAAACTAAAGACTAATACAAGACAGAAAGCTAATAAAAAAATATATACACTATTAGAATTATAATGGATGACTGCCCAATAAGGATATAAACTTCGATTTGTATCGAAATGATTTTAGGAAGTTTGACTTAACGAAGTATATATTCAAGGTTAGAAGAAAGAAGAAAACTTGGGTTATTAAGACAATTTGATTTGAAGGATAGGAGTTGCAATTTCAAGGTTATGGTTAAGATGCCATATTGACTGGAGGATTCCAATTTCATGTTGATACCATATATCATTATGGTTAACTGACAACGAGTTATTGTAGTTGATTGTTCCTTAAAATGCTGGAGGCAATTCCCAGTGTACCTTATGCTCCTGGCCAATAATCCCTGGGCAAACCCAGTCCAAATATGATCCAACAGCCTCTTTCTCATGAGCATCACATATTGATCACTTCTAAGTTCTAAAATGTCTGTCACTTTCATACAATAGTTCGAAATATCAAAGAAACTCAATAGCATTTGAATCCATGCCAATCAGATGCTGTACCGACCATTTAGACCAAGCCCTGGTGATCATGTACACTGACCATGTTACAAAGAGAAGTATATGCTTCAGTGCATGTATTGCCATGGATTTCCGTCACAACGAATCTAAATAATTAACTAATTTTCTTCTTGCAAAAATGATATATATATAATGTTCATTGTCCCTGTTCATTTCCACAACTATCCATTCCTTACCTGATATGAATTATGACTCTTACTATGCCCGCAACTTTTACAAATTGAATATTTTGCGGCAACTGTTGTCATAAATTAAATTATATATCCTCTTATTATAGAGTGCTTTCAGAGCGTTAGATAAAAATAGACCACAACTTGATCTGTGTCACAATCCGTCTCTGGTTTACTTTATTTCCTTCGCCCTGCTTCTGTTTGTATGGGTTTGTTTTTTCTCTCTCCTCCATCTTTAACTGTTCTCTTATACAAAATGTTTCACCAAATTTTGCCAGATAAATCGGCTAACAACTTAATTAATTTCATTTATATGATCACTGTTATTCTTACCTTCCCTAGATTTCAGTAACATCCAAGGGCATTAATATGAGCTAGTTTCTTATAGGTAGCTGAATCACTTGGTTTCAGTGCCTGCATGAAGTCGTGCTTGGAATACTTGGAGGCAGTCCCTTGGGTTGGAGAAGAAGAAGAAAATGTCGTCTCATCCATACGGCACCTGCAGATCAATAATTATGGGGTTAGTCCTTTACTTAAACGAGTATCTTCAGATATCTCGAACCCTCCAAATGATACACTTGCTCGCATACTGGAGTTGGTCCTTAAAAGCAATGAGGACAGGGGCCGACGCGAGACAAAATCCCTAGTGTTGAAGCTTTTGAAAGAAAATAGTCTCTGGGTCAATGGATCTGTTGATATATGCACCGAAACCTTGTATGGTTCATGCCGGAGCTGCATAGACTCGTTGTTAAGTCTCTTCAGGCAAGCTTCAGAAGAAGGTTTCAATGAAAAGCCTTTAGAAAGTAAGGATCCAGTCACACGTCAAATAGCTTTAGAGGCAGATAACCTCCAGTGGTTACTCCAGATACTAGTTGACAGGCATATAGCTGATGAGTTTGCGCTGATGTGGGCTGGCCAAGAGGAGCTGGCTAGGCTGCATCAGAAGCTACCAATAGTGTCACGGCACCTTATCAGCTGCATCACAGCAAGGCTTTTTGTCGGAATAGGAAAGGGGGAGATGCTTCCATCAAAGGACACTCGTCAGATGCTTTTACAAGTATGGTTGCAGCCACTCATAGATGACTACAGCTGGTTGCAGCATGGTTGCAGATCTTTTGATCGGAAGGTTGTGGAGGAAGGGATTGGCCGAACAATTCTGACACTCCCTTTGGAGGACCAGCAGAGTATCTTGCTCTCATGGCTGGGAAGTTTCTTGAAGGTTGGCGATAACTGCCCGAATCTCCAAAGGGCCTTCGAGGTCTGGTGGAGGAGGACTTTCATAAGGCCTTATGTTGAACAGCAGGGGAATATACTACAGACGGATAGAAGCTGATTTAGAACTGGGACTCAGAAAAGTTATTCAAGTGATGGTTATAACTGATAATAACTGTGAAGAGTTTAACGGGTTTGAAGAGTTTGGTAAAAATGGGTTTGATGCATGATAAAAGGTCTATGGCGATGAAGAACAGTAAGGAAACTTGGTTGACTAGTGGAAATGAAGGTATGTTGTGTTTGTGTTTATTTCCTTGAGATATAGAAGATCTCAAAAGTTTTATGACTCGAAGAACTCTGCACCTTTTTTTGTTCTAGTTTTGAAGCTATCATACCTGCTTCAGTGTTGAATGAATGTTTGCTTGTATATGGTCAAGTTACATGCATGACAGGTTTATATAAAGATTTGAATGGCATCAGTGTCATAATATCACGCGGGGAAGCACTGCCTGGTGGAGACATAACACAAGTCACATGGTGTTGGATCTCTCTACTTACTGAGAAAATTAGTCTAATTACTCTAGGGAATGTTATGATCCGTTGCTTCTTTTTGGAATCCTTATTAGACTCTGAAAGTTTAGAGGGTTGCTCCTTTCTCTTAGTAGTTTAAACTTGAACCATATGACTATTAGCATACATTTCTTATCGGCCAACTGGCCTTTAGGTTCCATGGTAAGAATCTCTTTATTCGTAATTTTGTCATACATAAATTTATCAGAATTCTGAGGGCTGATACCAGGTTTTAGAAGCAGTGATTCTGACAATGGAATCTATAATTTGGTCATTTTTGGATGTTCCAGTTTCAGTAGACTTGTTATTCATTGTGTTAGAATATGATAAAAGAAAATTTGGAAATATCATACTTCCATTAGTCTCTAAGGCCTATCTAGGTTGCATAGACACGAATACCGATTCGGATGCAGATACAATACAATTGCGAAATACGACATTTTTGAAATTTTTGGGATACTAGTACGACATGGATATCATTTCAGTGTTCTAAATTTCGTTAGGCGGGTTCGGTACGGCGGAGGGCCACCTAGCGTCTAAGCACCAGAACTTTTTTTTTTTTTGAAATTTGAAATTTGAAAATTCGAAAAATTGAAAATTGAAAATTTTCTAAAATCCAAATCCAATCTTGAAACCCAAACTATCCACAATACAACGAAGCATAAAAAAAATATAAAAACACAGGGCCGCACAGGCCCGAATAGGGCAGAACATGCGTCTAAGACCACCGAACAAGGGGTTTTCTAGGCTGAATTTTAGAACACTGTATTATATATACACATGAAACATATTTAGGTTGCATATAGACTACAAATTTGGATATGGACACAATACGAACGTAGAACATGCGCCTAAGACCACCGAACAAGGGGTTTCGGTGCGGTGGACGGCTGCGAGGCTGACTTTAGAACACTGCATTATATATACACATGAAACATATTTAGGTTGCATATATACGCTGATACATATTTGGATATGGACACAATACGGACGTAGAATACGATATTTTTGAAATTTTGGAATACAGGTGGAATACATGTATGACATGGATAGCGATAAATATACACATGAAACATATTTTATATATTACATCTTAATAATTTATTTGAGTATAGTTCGGGCAGTAACTAGTTGTTCCAAAATGTTCTAGAAATGATTCAATATGCAAACAAATATGTCAAAACCACTTGCAACTATGTTTTGGATCCCTTTGGACCTAGACATGACTGAGCTATATCCGGTAGGAGTGTCAAAGAATTACGTTTTCTGATATGGTTACAAGCATGTATATGGTCCTTTTCGAGGAGTATTCATGCGACATTGGCCAGTATATAGTAAGTTGTACATGGTAGTTTACCATCTTTCTTTTTCTTGCCTAAAGAACAGGAGAAAGTAGGAAGTAAAAAAAAAACTGTACAAAGGTTCATTATTCTTAGCTTGTTGAAACCATTTTAGTTAGATAAATCTTGATTGATTTTACTCTGGTTATTTGAACGTTTGCGTATGATGTGAGTGTTCTATTTTGAGTCTACTCCCTTGCGTATATAAGGAACGCTCTGAATTCCTTCAGTGAAGCTTCTAAAGTCCTTCCATGAAATATTCACAATTGGCAGAGCAATGTTGAGTATTGGCTTGGAACATGTATTTTGTTTTAGTCAATTTCATGTTGGGACTCTGATATTTACTCCACATTTTTTTTGGAGGAAAAGTTTGGTCATGGTTGTTTCATGACCTTCATATTTATTAGGGTTTTTTTTTACCACAAGATTCTCCTATGACCCAGTTTAATTTATGTATTTATGTGCTGTTTTACAAGTTTCCCATATGTCCTGCTACTTCAATCTTTGTATTCTTTTGTTCCTTTTCTTTTTGTTGCACTCTCATTTCATTCTTCTTCCTTCTCTATAAAGTTATTTTTTCTTGCAAATTTCACATTTTTGTTTATACAATGAACTGGGAACTTCCATGTTAAATACCAGAGTGGTGACGGACTGTTGTAAAAGAGAAGTCAAGCAAGATCTGCAAGCATGGAATAAGCGTCTAGCTCTAGTGAAAAACTTTGATACAGACACTTGTATCAAAGTTTTGATACAACTGTTGTATGACAAGTGGGCCTCCCTCTCTCTTCGTGTATATATATATATATATATATATATATATATATATATATTTTGAAGTTATATATATATATATATATATATATATATATATATATATATATATATATATATATATTTTGAAGCAATGAGTAATTGTGGCGAACTCGCCTCCACTGGGGCTCCTGTATCAAAATTTGATACAAGCGTCAGTATCAAAGTTTTACTCCTAGCTCTAGTATCGTCAAAGCCTTCAAGAATTCTTAAATTATCAAAATTAAAAGGGAGAACCAAATCATAGGTTAAATTCAATGTTGATTGTTTATTTTCTGTGGAAGTAGACTACAGTTGTTTTTTTTTAACACTTATTGTAAGTCCCTATTGAGTGTTATAATAAAAGTTCTTTATTAGGTTCCAAAAGCTTGAGATTGCTTTGTTGTTGTTGTTGTTGTTGTTGTTGTTGTTGTTGTAGCAATAGGCCTTTTATGCATTAGTACAAGTAGTGTTATTTTAGAGAGAAGATGGAAGCATCGGCCTCCAGCCACCAGCTTCATTGATTAAGGGGTTAGGTTCAAAATGTTACATCATCTCATAATCTTCCAGGAGAAAATGTACATCTATCACATCAACAAACCATATTAAATAACAGCAAGCATGAAACTAACAAAACATGAATGTTGATAATAAGGCCCATCATCTTTTACTCGGAAGAATCAAGTAGTTTTAGTCATCAAGTTTCAGTGGGAGTCAGTAGCAGAAACTTCCATTCTTCTTTTCTAATCTTTGCTTTTTCTCGCAACAACATCACACTGTCCAAAATTTAATTTTAAATTTACAATTAAATATCCTGAGAACACCTACAGTAACACCAGCATTGTTCTGAAAGGAAGAACCCTATAATTTCTCCTTTATGAAGTTGTACTTATGTATGGCCAGTTATACCCACTTTCTGCAACCAACAATGAAGATATTAATGCAACGGTTATTCCGGTTAAGATCTTCATCAGTTCATTGTACACCCTCTTTGATAGAAGGATTTCTACTCGGTTCTTCGACTTAAAAGAAAATCCTGCAAACTTTCGGTTTGCTTTGTTTTCCGTCGACGATGAGTTCTGACAGTACATTGTTTGTCTGCGTGCTAATAGCTCGATCTTTTAGGAAGATTAGTTCACAAAGCATGTCCTTGATTCAAGTTCCTCTCTGGAATTCTGTTAGAATTTTATTTTGTGAGAATGATAATTTTGATATTGTTAGAGGATGCCTATAGACATTGTGTAGCCCCGTATCAGAGTTTTTTAGAGGAGTTGTGAGAGGGGACTGTCTTACCGTTTATTCATGTATTATACCTTGCCATTGTGCCTAATAGGTTTATTGATTCCATGGTTATATATATATATATATATATATATATATATATATATATATATATAACCTCTAGCCTAGCGGTTAAGAGAGATGCATGTGGCCAAAATGGTCGGAGTTCGAGCCCCAGTGGAGGCGAGTTAGCAACAATTAACCATTTCTTCAAAATATATATATATATATATATATATATATATATATATATATATATAGGAAAACTTAGATGGTGAAACTTTTGAATTCCGAAAATATCCTTACATACTTATACTAATTAAAAATAGTTCATTAATTTTAATAAGGACAACTTTGTAATTAGGAAGACTACCCTTTGGTCTTCCTAAAGAGTCTTCATAAACTAATTAAGAAATGTTAAAATACGTGCAAGGCACCTGCACATATGCTAGTATATATATATATATATATATATATATATATATATATATATAGAGAGAGAGAGAGAGAGAGAGAGAGAGAGAGAGCAAAATCTTGCGACCTCACACCCCGGTGCCAACGGTACACTTCAAAACTGTTTCCAAAGAGGAGGAATATCTTCCATTAGATCCAAAGAGGAGGATTCTCTTCCATTAGATCCAACTTTCATAATTTCTACTAATCCTATCAACCAGAGGAGAATCTCGCGCTTGGAAGCATGCCATCTCAAGAGGAGATTGAACAAACAATCAAGAGTACGGGGCCATTGAAAGCTCAAGGATCGGACGAGTTTCCAGACTATCTATTACACTTGTTTCCATGCCTATCTATTACATGTCGGCTTACAAACTGCCCAAAGATGTCACTTTCACTAAGCAAACTTCAGAGGGGTTTTTGGTGGGGGCATGACAGTGAAGATAGGAAACTACACTTCTTAGCATGAGAAAAATTTGTCATTCCAAAGAGGGAAGGAGGGATGGAATTCACGCAGAATGAGTGAGTCAATCACTTGTTGGCAAACTTGTGTGGAGATTTCTGGAGAACCTGTTGGAAATAATTTTCTTTTCTCCTTTTTAAATGTGCAAACAAAATAAACAAAAATATAAAGTTACCGGCCTCCGGGAAAGTCGCGCACGTAGCACTGTCCTAAGAGTTAATCCGGGTCTTTGTGCAGACTTTTTCGAATGCTCCCAGTGGTAAAATTTTCACTCTACCGGTATCCCATCGTCGCACACAACTCAGGAAGATTGATCCTGATTTAGCTCTTGTCCAGAGCACAAAAGATGAAAAAATGGAAAGAGATGGAGAGATCTTTTGTGAATGAAAGATTTTCATTATCTTATCAACAAAGGAATAGATGTGTATATATATAGTGTACGCATATAGCTTAGAGGAATGAATTGGAAAAAATGAAATCAATAGTCATAAAAACTAGCCATTGGAACAATTCAATAGAAAATCAATGGCCCAATAATACTACATAATAACCAGCCAAATAAAGCAACCATTAAGGCATTAAAATTTATTCATTTGGAATGAATCAAGATGAAACATGTGGAAGAGTTTTGGTAAGTTGTGAATGAGGAGCAAGTAGTAAGATGTGATGGATTAATATGAGGAGTTAATGAATTTAAAGGGATTTAAGGGGTGGTAATGAAGCCATTAAGAATTTGATGAGAAAATAAAATTTGGAGGTTGGTTTTTTCCACCAAGAATTACAATAATCCCCCCCCCCCCCCCCCAAAAAAAAAAAAAATCAAGTTCCGAAACATCAGAGATGATAATCAAGAGAATAAGAGTTGAGAATTCTGGACAATTATATACTATGCATAGATGAGATGGACTACAGCCTTGAATTTCACGTAGTGAATATTTTCTTTGTCTGAAGAAGTGCTTGATGGACTATGCCTTGAATCAGACTTCTTGAACAAGATTCAGAGAATAGTACACATAGTACGCTAGAGGTACTTGGGTCTATCGGGTGGCGCGTTTGGTTGGCCATGCGCACTTTTACACATTCATGAGAGTTGTCTAGGATCGCCTTGTCCTATAGTCGCGACCCTCACGACCTCTCATATAGGTAAGTCCTCAAGGGTTGGTGATAGGAATCAACCCTGCATATCATGCTTGGACTTATTAAAAGTTTAAACTCACCCTATCCATATCACACAAGGAACATTGTCACCATAGGGATGAGGTAACCATGTACACATGTACAGCCTCTTGGACATTTATTTTAAGAGAATTTAATCTCAAGGTCAGTGTTCCATAATAGTCATCTAGTCCAGCTTGTTTCTACCCATTGAACCGGCTTCTTGGGATCTCCAGTCAGACTCGGTTGGGTTGCTACTGCTGCTGACTATATTATGGGCTTAACCCCATCCCCCTCGATGATTCTAGGATTAATTTCCTAGACAAACTCTTCGTCAAGAGTAAACAGACTCTTCGTCAAGAGATCTGTAAGGTTCTTATATGACTTTTTAGGTCAAGAACCATATTTTTTAATTATTTATTTCTTGAAACGCAGCTGCTGGTACTTGTTCAACTTAGAATTCACAAGATCATGCTTTTAGCATAATTTAAAATAAATGTCAGGTACAAAAATATGTAGATCGTGTATATGCATAATAAGATGTTTGATCTATTCAATTTCAATAGATCATGAACTCATAGCACAAGTAAAATTTACCTTGGTTTATTTGATATATACATAGTAAGGTATATATGCCATTCAACTTTAGCACAAACTATGTAAATATACCATTTCAAATTCTTTGATACTCCTAGCTATAATAGTTTGTCACATAGACCTATCAACTTATGAGTATCTAAGTTGTTCCACATGTGAAACCTTACACTGGATCTTAGAGATCTGTAGTTTTTTTTTTTTTATATCCGAAGAATATGTCACATAATGACTCAGAAAACACTTAAAGTTCTATGAAACTAGTAGTAGTCCATTTATTTAAGAGTACTTGGTTTGACTAAGCCAAATGTTTGAGTTACTCCTAAATCATACTTTGTGTCATTAGAATCATTATACTTATGTGTAATATGATGTAAGTCCTATGATAGTGAGCCATAACTTATCTGACTTGTCATCTTTTAAAGTAAGATACAACAACATTCATCTTTGGCTCTAAAGATTATCTTTACAAGCAATGTTTACAAAATTGACAGTCTAATAGTTTAAGTGATTTTTGCTAATTGACCTTATCAAATCTTTAGTTTACCAAGTTTTGATCAACTTAGGTTAGCTGTAGGGGCCGGTTCCTAGCTAGCGGAGGTCCAAAGGGGACGCTTAAATACCGTGTCGCTTAGAGCTATTTACGTCTGGTTGACAGAAGGACCCTTTCGGCTTGTACCCAAAATAATCTCAACTTTTTAAAACTTTAGATTTATTGGAATTTGCAATATCACTAACCTATTTTATTTTGATTAAATTGTTTGAACGTGTCATAGGATATTATAATGTCACAGTTTATATGCAAACCAATCCCTGCCTAACATAATTTAAATATTGTGACAATATGGTCAGCTAAAGTTCAAACATGCAAACCGACATAGAATAATGTCATATAACAATAATTCATAAAGATAGAGCAAAGAACTTTGTTTTACGTACCTTCAACCTTAGGATGTTTGTTCCTTTTCTAATCAAGTCACAATCTATAATGCTTCTGACTTAGAGAGATAACATTACAAAAGATCATGTTAAAAGTAAGAGTACAAAAATAATTTTGTATTATTTTGATCTTTAACATAATGCTTCTTTCATTGACAGTTAAAAGTTTCTAATGATTTTTTTTTTAAAATAAAGAAAATGGAGGTTAGTGTACATATTAATAAGAAATGTAACTAAAATGATGCACATCTTGTTCATTCTGGCACAACAATGTAATTTATGCACAATAATACAATTTTGCAATAAATTTTAACACCAAAAATAATTCAACAATATTTGTAAAATAATCAGATAAATAGTTTTGTTAGATATTTCTTAATTACAAAATATCTTTGTTAATTATGTAGTGCAAAATCAATACATACAGTCATTCATATTTATATCATCAATCTGATACGTTACATTAAAATACTGAATAAGTAAATAATGCAGCAAAAATAAATACCCAACGATGACCGATTAATCATGCATGATTTTTCAAATCAAAAGTATCTATAGATTCAAAACCGAAAAAATAATTGTAGAACTTTAGTTACTACTGGATTTCCTTTGGATCCATCTACATAAATAGAATGCTCCTTATTTATGAAAGTAAGAATAAAGTACCTTAATATTTAACTATGACTACTCAACAATCCCTTAAGCAAAGAATTTCAGCAAGTGTGCTAACACACACATCTTTAGCAGCCAAAGAATAATGTAAGCTAAAGCCAAAAAACCAAATATAGTTAATGGCCGAAACTTTTCAATATCATCACGTTATATGAGATATTGACTTATACAAAGGTTACGAGCAACTTTAGATGGGATCGTCTCAAATCCAATAAGATTATACTGACTCATATAACAATCAACCAATCTTATAAAAACATACAATATATTTTTATTATAAGTTTATAGATCCACAAACAACTTTTTTTTTATAGAAAATAAGAGTAATGTAAATATGAGATAGACTTAGTTTTTTTTTCACTGTTTCTAGTTTGAAACTCAATCCAAATGCAAACAAATCTAAAAACACAAGACGCGGCTTGAACCCAAATAAAATTAGTAATCAAAGCCAAAAAAAATAAAATAAAATAAAATAAAACTGAATTTGAACAGTTATGATTCGACTTATAATATATTTGCCATATATTAAAGATCCTCACATCCAATATCATAAATAAGTCTCATTTGCAATTTACTCTAGTTACCATATAAAATAATATCACAATCAAATTCCCACTCATTTAAACCAATATGTTACAACAACATTAATATTGCTATAAATGCAGTAATGATAGAAATAAATGAACTTAATTAGAATTATATATATTTTGAGTTATTACAAAAGTGTAGATAATAGATGAAGTTGCAATTTTGGGATAACTATTTGAAGGAAATTATTTCTCAAAGAAATATCAGAAAATGTTTCTCAATAAGATAAATTCAATTTCCAGTAAATAGTATATTCTATTTATAAAGATGCAAAATATTATTTATTTTAATTTCAAATCACAAATTTATTTTCAAGGTAGACATATAATATCAAAATTTACTATGTTGAAACCAAGTTCATAATGTAATGCCTCGCTCCGCACGAGGCATTTGGTTGGCTTATTGGATGGGATCAGAATATTGGACCGTGACTTATGTTGGAAATCGGGAGAATTGAGACTGATGCAGTCTCTCTCTTAGCTGGCTAGATGGAATGGGTATTGGAACGTGGCTCGCTGGTGGAGCTACGCATAGTGGAATTGTGTGTGATCGGAACAGGAAGACCCTTTGTTGCAAGTGAGTGGAACTGTCCTTCCTCCTCCTTACTCCTTCATGCTTAATAAAATGAAGTATTGAAATGCTATGAATTGTCCCTAATGTCCCATGTTTTAGTTGATGAATAATAGAGATGGCTATGTTGAGAATTTTTGAAATGTACAACACATTGAACTGCTAATGTGATTCAATGTCTGAGAATGAATTGATAACATTGCCCCTTATGCTTAACGCTGCTGAAACAAGTAGACACTTGAATAATGAGATGCCTTATGAATGATAGAATAAGAAATGAACTGGCTATGCTATCGAACAATGAACTGAATGAAACACTAGAATCATGTACTCTCTGTATATTTGTTACAAGAATATGAAATGCTGCCTGTCCCTTATAAGAAATGAATGAATGAATAAATGTCCCTATGAAATGAATGAATGAATAAATGTCCCTATAAAATGAATGAATGTTACGTTCCTCTCAAGAAAGGAATGATATGAGATACGTTGCAATGAAGCAATGAATGAGAAATGATAAAACTGGGATCGTTGAGATCACCAAATGAAATGATGGTAATGATAAAATGAATAAGTCATTGAATATGACTAATGATGCACTGTTGCCTTTACTTTTCTTAATATATTTTACCATGCGATTTTGTTCACACTCGAGTCGGACACGCATTCGCATGGTCATGGACAACTTGTATACAAGATTTGAGTAATAATTTTCTCGAACGGTTCCTAGGGCCCTGGGGACCGATTCGGCCTAGGAGGAAATAATGATGAGTGCTATGGGAGCACGGATAAGGCGGGGTGGCATAGAGGCTCGCCACCTACTATGCTGACCGTATTATCTTAAAATGAAATAAAATGAAAAGAGTCCATATGGTTTAACAACACCAGTGACCATGTAGTCGGGATGCATGCTAATGAATGTTTTGTACAGGCAGCATAAGTATATCTGATAACCTGTATTTGATGCAGGTATGAAGTCAGCTATCGGTAAGAATCACATAATTGTGATATTGTATATATGGGTTCAACTTGCCTGCTTAACATGCTAAATGAAAGAATGCTGTGTTGTTGCCTTTAAGAAATGAGGAACTCTATAACATGCTCAACATGTTAAATGTGAATTTGCTGATGCATTGCCTTTTAGATCATTGCCATAACCTATTGAATGATAACACCAAGTATACTAAAAGATGCCTTCAGAAAGTATTTTCATAATATGTTCAACGTGTTAACTCAATGTTACTTAGATGATGCCGTACACAAAGAAATGCTATACCATGATAAGACATGTTTACTTACTTCAATGTTTCTGCTCAAGAACTGTAAACTGATGCTAGGTCCCAAGTAGAAAGATCATTCTATTAAATGCTTGCTAAAATTGACCAGTTAGTGTTGGTTTAGGCGAGTAGGTAGGATTCTGCTCGCCAGTACATAGATGATGTACTGACCCACGTTTTGTGGGCAGGTGCTCGTGCTTGGAATATTCTACACACGAAGATTGGCTTGATTGGTCCCGCGGCATCGAAGATTTGTTGGGCATACAGAATCTCTCCTTGTTCAAGATGATGTCTTCTGTTTATAAAGGGCATAATGTATGGAACATTGTAATCAGTTGTACCAGTGAGTTGTAAGCCAAGTCGGTATATCGAGTTGTAATCCAATGTATCCATGTATCAAATGTAAGCTGTATAGCATTGTTCAGTTGGCTTTCAATGTAAAGTGAGATTGGTTGTAAGCATTGTACTTCAATACAAGTCTTGTACTCTTCTTCAATTATCAATAAAGAGGATATGGTTCTATATATCTCTGTGTGGCTTCAAGTTACTCTTTTTCTCCGTTGCCATAAAGAAGTGATGTACTTCTATTCAATGAGAAAGATTGTTCTAACTAAATTCAATTTATCTGCTTCTGCCGCTGCGATGTATTCCTATTTTGAAGAATAATCAATTATGTACCATTTTTGCCTTGTACAAGTGCAATACCAGACTTGTACCCATCATGCCCAAGCGAGGACGATCGATTCCTAGAGATAAATATGTGAATAAATGACTCTACGAATCGGGGCGTGACAAATTGGTATCAGAGCACGGCTTTACGTCCTTGGTCTCTTCTTTGATTCGTTTCAAATCAAAGTTGCATCGACGATTAACCAAAGTTGCTTCCGCGATCACTCAACGTTGCTTCCGCGATTAAATCAAAGATTGCTTCCGCGATTATGCTGTTGTTGTTCTGTAATCATCCTATGTTATTTGTGCTTGAAAGTTCGTTGACCCTCTTGGCTGCTCACTGGATGTTCCATACAATAAGTCTATATACATTGTGATGCCCCTGAATGAATGACTGTTGTTGGTTTAGACACAAATAACCTAACAATGACTCGATGCCATAGTATGCTATGTTGTGAATGCTGTTGGAATTTTGGGAATAAAAGAAAAGTGGCTATGTATGCTGTAACAAGTTGAGAATTGCAAGTGATGTTGGAAAAGAATTGTGAATAGGATAATTGATGGATGAGTTTGACATAACTGGTGAGTCGACTCAGGGGTGATGGCTAGTACTTTTGAGACCCTAAGAATGTTGGCTTGGGATATTAAGACCCCGAGATGTTGGTTAAGTATTGTGATCATTATAGATCATGAATGTTCGGAATAGATTGAGTTGGTATTGTTTAAGGATGGCTTCTTTCTGAGTGGTATATTGCCTCTACCACCTCAGAACGAGATGTACGTTGACCCTTTTCCATAGGATAGCAAAAAGACTATCTGTGGGTACTGGGTAGTGCCGAGACTTAACTGGGAGTCATGTATTGTTGCTAGATGACTCGAGTGTTCCATAACGGTGATGCTATGTTGGGTAGCGAGATTCTAGAAATGGTAACGGCTGGCTTGGTTAGAAATTGTTAGTCGAGTGATGACTCAGACTAGTAAGACAGTTTGTATGCTATGGGTAAGTGGATTTGGCTAGAGAATGTTGTGGCTTAGAACATCTGAATGTTGACTTCGATTGGTTGGATGTAAATCAATTGTGGCTAATACAAAGTTAGTTGCGTAGCTGAAAGTTTTGGAAATATCGTCGGTGAATCAAAGGAATATTAGAGATTTGTGCTTTGACCCTAAGGTGTAATAGATGTTAATCCATCTTGATCACCAAAGGGATAGTCATTACATATGTGCATGTATGCTGAGGAATTGAGTTGTACTAGAAAAGTAAACAAGCAACGAATCAGAATATTTGTGTTGAATAGAGAATGGTTAATTGATGCATGAATTGTCGGATTGAATGGAATGAACTACTTGACCATTGCTGCATGAGATTTAAGAATGCCTGTAAGATAGTTTGATGATTGAGAAACGAATGGAATTGAGAAATTTCAAACGTGTTGGATAATGTCGGTATATGTGATTATTGGTTGGGATATAGATTGTTGGCTTATGACTTAGTGGTGTGACTCTGTCATACGAACCGAATAGTATGGTTCCATAGTCCTGTTGAGACTAACGGAATCGATAACCCTTTAATAGTTAGCCTTGGCTTATGGGTTCGTGTGGGTACAAAGGAATTGGAATAGAAATTAGATCATTGGGAATTTACTTGATGGATTATTAGAATGATGTGAATCATATGTCGGGTTGGAAATTGACTGTAATGTTGATAGATCGATCTTAGTCGATCGTTGGGTAAGTCTAAGTAAGCCTCTGTGGGAATTATTTCCTTGAGAAAGATCCTGGATAGATAGACTTGACCCTAGCGACCAGTTGATGTAGTACCAATTGTTGGCATAGCCAACAATGGCGATTAGTTATTCAGACTGAGTTAAAACCCATAGGTTTGGGTAGAGTTCCTTAGAATTGTTGGTTGCTTATTGACCTCAAGAATAAGAAACTAGTATAACCCTAGTAGCCGTCCACTCTAGGGAAGTCACCTGAACGATTAAGTTTAGCTATCAGTGTAGCTAACCTTAGAGACTGACTGAATAATAGGCGACCATTGGAGACCCATAGGATGACCTTGTGGCATTGAATGAGAGACGGTGATAATGAGTATTGACCTAAGGGAATATATGCTTCAACTGGTGCCTTAAGAGATGTTTGACCCTTGAAGATTATATGTCGGCCATAAGTGGGAATTGCAATCGTAAGGTAAGACTTGAGTGTACCTATAGTCGGGTAGCTAAGTTAACCTTGACTGTTGTATAGAATTATACCCTGACTCAGGTAATCAATAGTGGGTGACATCAGATTATATCTTTTTTTTGAAAAACATGAATTACCTCGGTGAGAAATATTGTTGGATTTGGGAAGGAATATGATTGCATGTTGTGAACTCTTGATATGATTGGCTCTAAGTTAGACCCTTGATCGAATGTTAGAAATGTTATGCTTGGGTATAGAGCTTAACCAAGTTGTCCCTGATATTAAGTATTGTGGCCTGGAAGATACTGATTGTGGCAAAGTGAATAAAGTGATAAGTCAATTCAAAGGATGCTAAGTCGGATTTAGAAAAGAGAGTTATATCATGGCTGATCAAATCGCACTAACATGGAAGTTGGCTGAAGTACATACGTTTTGGGGACGCCTAAAATATGTGTATGGATCCAGCCGAAGTGATAGGTTGCGACTGAGATAACATTATGGAAAAAAAATTATCGCACTAGCGCGGACTTTGGCTAAAATGCATATGTTTTGGGGACGCCTAAAATATGTGTATGGATCCAAACGAAGTGATGTGTTACGACCAAGATAGAATGCAAGGAAAATATTGGTGAATCAATGAGAAGTTACAAGTAATTGAAAAAGAGAGACAGATTGCAACACCCAATTTTTCAGATGAGGGTAATTTTGAAATTTTGTAATTATAATTATTATTTATTGATAATTATTTCATATTATGATTTTTAGTGATTTTTAAATTATTTTAAACTATTTAAATTCATGACTTGTGGTTTTGACGTTTTGCTAGTGAAACCCTAGAGACTGTTTGACCTAGAGCCTAACCATGTGATTATGATATTTTAATATCATTTTTGGCCTAAGGATATTTTTGCATTTGACCTCTTTGAATTATTTTGATATCATTTTATTATTTATGATATTGTTTTAGGGTTATTTGAGTCGGGTTCGAATTTCAACTCAATCCGACTTGAAACGGGGACCCGGGGGTAGTTTGACTCTAGTGGGACCCACACACTAGTTAGGCAGGGCCCACATGATATTAAATTTAGTCCACATGATAGAAATATTTTAGTTAGAGGTTAGACTAATTATTATGGATAAGGTTAGTGTGATTAGAGACTTTAGAATGACTAATTTAGCCCCAACCAATTAGCCCTTTCCTAATACTCATAGAATAGGTTAGTGGGAGCATTTTGGACCTTACCATAATAGGACAAATAGCCCCATATGGCTAGCCACTTTGGGAGAGGATAGGCTCAAGTTCATTTCATTATTCTCATCCACACTCTCTCTCTTGTTCTTCCCCAAATTCCTAGAGAGCAATCCCTAGCAATTTCTCCACCAAATCCTTCCATTTCGCCACCAAATCTTCTTCTTTCCTTCTCCATTCTAGCCAAGGAGGAAGCTACCCAAGTTTGGGAGGATTCGGAGCTCGTTCGTGTCCTTTTGGAATCTCTACGTGTCGGTGTCGCTCCGGGAAGGCTTCTTTTCGATTCGATCTACCGGGAGGTATAAATCCCTTCTCCTTTTCATTTTCTCATGCATATAGGTCTATTTTGAACCCATAGGAATGACCCCCATGGTTGTATCTCCATTTGTGTCCATTTCGTGTCCATTTGGAGGTCATAGGAGTGTCCTTTGTGTTGTGGTTGTGTCCATGTGGAAAAATCCTAAATTTGGACACACTATGTGTTATTGTTATGTATGAATGAATTATTACATGTTTAATCTCATATTTTTGTATTGGAGATGTGTTCTATAGTGTCTCATATATACATATATTAGTGTAGAGAGTGAGTTCTTGATATATTATGTTATATACTTGTGTTCTTTTGTCTCAAACTACCCAAATCCGTCATAATTTTTATCCACGTTTTTAATTTCAGCCCTAAATTAGAAATGTCATAACTTCTAGCTCAAAGCTCGGTTTAATCTCTTTTTTTTTTAAAAGAAGCATATTGAAGTTAGCTTTCCAAAAATATGTATTAATAGGCCTAATTCTTTCTGTAACTTTCTGGAGAATTATTTGAGTGTCAGCTGTACGAAAGACAAACGCGTTCTCGGTGTTTTCGCGATTCCGGGAGTTTTCGGAAACGAAAACGCGATCCGTTTGAAGTTTCGGAAAGCTAACACATAGATCTATAACATACTTTAATCCTAGATTTTAATTCATGCTGAGATGGTATAGTATTGATTATTAGTAGGAGTTACTATTCGGCATATGCATTTTGTGCACCCTTGTGTGTAATATAATGTTCTATTTGATTTTAACCCATGTTAATGTATATACATTATGTAATTAAATAGAGAATGCAAGCATGAGTAAATGTTTAAATAAATGATGTATGAGATGTAAGTATCCTATCTAATATAAGCATGTATAAGTATGGCTTGTAATGAATATGTAGGTTTCATAGTATGTAATGTATGGTACATATAGTGGTGCAAGAGAATAAATAAATGATGAATGAATGCAAGCATGAATGTAATGTAATAATAGATGTAATATATGTAGCCTTGTTAGGAATAAAACTGGAATTTAGTTTTGTTTCACTAAATAAGAGATACATAAGAACTCATATATGTGAATGTTAACTTCCTATTGACACTTTGCTACACAACTGTCATGCCTCACTATCACTCCACACACAATGCACACTACACTATATAACCCTCACACCCTCACTCATTGACACTCTCACTCACACATTGCCTAACACTCATTCTATGATAACACACACATGTTCTTGTGCACTTTCATGACACACACACACACACCCATGAACACATACACATGCTCTTCTCTCTCTCTCTCTATATATATATATATATATATATATATATATATATATATATATATATATATATATATATATATATATACTATACATGGCTAAATGTGTTAATGTGGTAAATAGAGTTTTTCTATAGTTATATATACATATATGTGATATAGGGCCTAGTGTTGAATTCTTTTTTCATGTACACCTCCATGTTCACACACACACATAGCTTTACATGTTAGCTTCCTTTCTCTTATGTATAATATTGAATGTGATGGCTTGTGTTTGGCTTGTATAGCCTTGTGATTGGTGTGTGATTGCTAGACTAGGCTTGGTTAGGCCAAATGAGACTTATTAGACTTGTTGGGCTAGGATTTGACCTAGTTTGACTAGTCTAGTTGACTGGAGTTGACCAAGTGTTGACTTTAGTCTAGTTTGACCTAGACAGCATGCAGATGCATTGTAGATTATATTTATCATTCCCTGTGTACATTTTGACTTGTGTTGCTCTAACTAGGAGTCGGGTACCTCATCTCGGACAGTACATTTACTTCAGACATTCAGATACGAGGCGAGTACATTCTCTGACCGTTTTATACTTGTCTGGATTTATATTCTTGCTCTAGATTACTGTACTTGATGCTGACACGATCATTATCACAAATTGGTACTATACGGATCTTCTTCTGAGATGTTATCTCCTTGTATTCACTAAATACATAATGTGATGTGCGTTTCACTTACATATTGTATTTATTGAATACCCTTATCATTGTACACTCATTGTGCATATTGTACTCTCATTATCACATTGAGCCATTGTACAAGCCATTGTACAAGCCATTGTACAAGCCATTGTATAAGGTAACGTAACTGAATTGGATCCTTGTGTATTGATTGGGGAGGGAGAGTAGAAGTGGTTATGTGATCAATCCTATTGTATAAGAAATTGTATATGTCCATTGTACACCCACGTACAAAGGAGTCCCATTTTATTGTATAACCTAACCCGTTTATATAACCATATTGTGCTCTAAATCACATGTTGCTTACAGTTCTTACTTATCATATATAGATATTTTTCATTATCAAATCTCTGCTATTTTCATATACATTCTTCTTTCAGCATTTCATGTACCTTACTCTATTGCATGCTTTATATTTTCTAACATGATATGAACTGCGTGAGATGTTTTGTGCTCGCTCCCGTCCTGACTGGACCTGTTAAAATTTTTACAGAGGATGATGAGGAACCCTGTACCCTTACTTGGAGTTTGCCTAGTTGACACTCGCGACCTGGACCCCTGGGGAGGTTCAGGCAGCTTCTCAGGATGATACCTTATATAGTGTAGATAGCTTAGACTGTTCCTTCTTTTCATGCTTAGCTGTTGTCTTTATATTCAGAGTTGTATATTTTAGAGTTGATGAGACTTGTATTTCTTTTCTGTTGTACCTCAGTTGAGGATTTCTTATCTATTTCCATCGTGCTACATTCTGCCTTAGATTGTGATTGAGTTGTACCTCTGTGTTGGCCTCCTTTTGGAGAGTATATTCATGTTATGTAATTATAGTTCATGACCTAGAACAGCGTTCTACCGCCGACACTGCGGCGTAGGCTGGGCGCTGTTACATACTCGTACCCTACCGGTGGGTGCGGGTCGTGACACAGATCGAATCGTTGATGGATTTAAATGGTACAGTTGGATAGCTATTTTGAGATGACCGAGTGTACAAAAATGAATATTGAACTGAAGCTGAATGAATGACTCATTGTGACTAAGTGAATCTCGTAGAAGAATTGTTTCCTTAAGTTTCAAGGACGAAACTTTTTCTGAGTGGTATATTATGTAATGCCCCGCTCCGCACGAGGCATTTGGTTGGCTTATTGGACGGGATCAGAATATTGGACCGTAACTTATGTTGGGAATTGGAAGAATTGAGACTGATGCAGTCTCTCTTAGCTGGCTAGATGGAATGGGTATTGGAACGTGGCTCGCTGGTGGAGCTACGCATAGTGGAATTGTATGTGATCGGAACAGGAAGACCCTTTGTTGCAAGTGAGTGGAACTGTCCTCCCTCCTCCTTACTCCTTCATGCTTAATAAAATGAAGTATTGAAATGCTATGAATTGTCCCTAATGTCCCATGTTTTAGTTGATGAATAATAGAGATGGCTATGTTGAGAATTTTTGAAATGTACAACACATTGAACTGCTAATGTGATTCGATGTCTGAGAATGAATTGATAACATTGCCCCTTATGCTTAACGCTGCTGGAACAAGTAGACACTTGAATAATGAGATGCCTTATGAATGATAGAATAAGAAATGAACTGGCTATGCTATCGAACAATGAACTGAATAAAACACTAGAATCATATACTATCTGTATATTTGTTGCAAGAATATGAAATGCTGCCTGTCCCTTATAAGAAATGAATGAATGAATAAATATCCCTATGAAATGAATGAATGAATAAATGTCCCTATGAAATGAATGAATGTTACGTTCCTTTCAAGAAAGGAATGATATGAGATACGTTGCAATGAAGCAATGAATGAGAAATGATAAAGCTGGGATCGTTGAGATCACCAAATGAAATGATGGTAATAATGAAATGAATAATTCATTGAATATGACTAATGATGCACTGTTGCCTTTACTTTCCTTAATATATTTTACCATGCGATTTTGTTCACAATCGAGTCGGACACGCATTCGCATGGTCATGGACAACTTGTATACAAGGTATGAGTAATAATTTCCTCGAACGGTTCCTAGGGCCCTGGGGACCTATTCGGCCTAGGAGGAAATAATGATGAATACTATGGGAGCACGGATAAGGCGGGGTGGCATAGAGGCTCGCCACCTACTATGCTGACCGTATTATCTTAAAATGAAATAAAATGAAAAGAGTCCGTATGGTTTAATAACACCAGTGACCATGTAGTCGGGATGCATGCTAATGAATGTTTTGTGCAAGCAGCGTAAGTATATCTGATAACCTGTATTTGATACAGGTATGAAGTCAGCTATCGGTAAGAATCACATAATTGTGATATTGTATATATGGGTTCAACTTGCCTGCTTAACATGCTAAATGAAAGAATGCTGTGTTGTTGCCTTTAAGAAATGAGGAACTCTATAACATGCTCAACATGTTAAATGTGAATTTGCTGATGCATTGCCTTTTAGATCATTGCCATAACCTGTTGAATGATAACACCAAGTATACTAAAAGATGCCTTCAGAAAGTATTTTCATAATATGTTCAACGTGTTAACTCAATGTTGCTTAGATGATGCCGTACACAAAGAAATACTATACCATGATAAGACATGTTTACTTACTTCAATGTTTCTGCTCAAGAACTGTAAACTGATGCTAGGCCCCAAGTAGAAAGATCATTCTATTAAATGCTTGCTAAAATTGACCAGTTAGTGTTGGTTTAGGCGAGTGGATAGGATTCTGCTCGCCAGTACATAGATGATGTACTGACCCACGTTTTGTGGGCATGTGCTCGTGCTTGGAATATTCTACACACGAAGATTGGCTTGATTGGTCCCGCGGCATCGAAGATTTGTTGGGCATACAGAAGCTCTCCTTGTTCAAGATGATGTCTTCTGTTTATAAAGGGCATAATGTATGGAACATTGTAATCAGTTGTACCAGTGAGTTGTAAGCCAAGTCGGTATATCGAGTTGTATTCCAATGTATCCATGTATCAAATGTAAGCTGTATGGCATTGTTCAGTTGGCTTTCAATGTAAAGTGAGATTGGTTGTAAGTATTGTACTTCAATACAAGTCTTGTACTCTTCTTCAATTATCGATAAAGAGGATATAGTTCTATATATCTCTGTGTGGCTTCAAGTTACTCTTTTTCTCCGCTACCATAAAGAAGTGATGTACTTCTATTCAATGAGAAAGATTGTCCTCACTAAATTTAATTTATCTGCTTCTGCCGCTGCGATGTGTTCCTATTTTGAAGAATAATCAATTATGTACCATTTTTGCCTTGTACAAGTGCAATACCAGACTTGTACGGCATCACGCCCAAGCGAGGACGATCGATTCCTAGAGATAAATATGTGAATAGATGACTCTACGAATCGGGGCATGACACATAATATGAATATGAGTACAAGTTTAAAACTTGTTCCGGCATATAATTCAAAATTCTGTTATGTATTATGAATATGCTCACAATATTTTGTTGTGTAATTGCAAACTTAAAACAATATTATATTAAACATAATGAAATGTTATACTAGTCAACGAAACTTAGTATTATTCTAGCAAAATAATTCTGTTATTAGAATATGATAATTTGCAAGACTGTACAAAAAAAAATCTAGAATTAATTTGTTCCCTCATTTAAAGGAAACATTAACAAGGAATTCAAGTTCGTCAGCTCCTGTCAAAGTCATGTCCAATAATTTTTAAGCTTCTACATATTGGAGGTTGTAGCATTCAAGTTCCATAATGAAAGAAATTTTCTTGCAACAAAAATCTTAAAAGGATAATATGAGAAGCCAAGAGAATTCGTTGTACGAACAAAACATGCTTTCAAGTATATTCAGAAGCAAAGGTGATCGAACTAGAATAAAAATTAATATGATGCTCAATTTGAAAAGTGCACAATGCAACAAGGAAATTAGAATAACAAAAAGCAAAAGTATTACTCTACGAAGTTTAGCATCCGCATGAAGCTTCATAACTAAGAGTAGTTATAGCCATTCAAAATCCATGACAATGATTCATTTGACCAAAAAATAAATTGTTATTAATGTGAAATGATATCTAGTTTGTATGTAGAGTTATAGCTACATATTTATCATGACCTCTTCTGGGCTCTTGTCAACCAACTAGCAGCAGGTGTATGAAAAATAATATTTAGACTGCCATTTGATCTGACATCTTCTAGACAATTGACTAATTTGTTTTAATATAATATAGTAACAAAACTTAAAAATGTTCCAAATCACAATTGAGCATGTAGCTCCCTTCAGAATCAACTTCAACACTGAACCCGAACTCCTCACAGCCCAAATAGCACATGTACCCAACCAACATAATTACATACTTCACCAAAAGACTTACAACTAAATTTCATGGTGAAAATCGGCCCAATTAATGACTCAATCACAAATCTGATGAAGGAAGGAGAATAGAATGCTTACTTAAAATTCAACCGCTAGTTATACCGAAACCAGTAGACTTCGATTAAGCTATGTCAAGTGAATCAGACAAATATTCCATTCAAAGTAATAGGATCCGTTAGTCCCATCAACAAAAGTTACATAACTTGTTGAGATGCAAAATTCTTAAAGATATATGTTCCAACAAGTGATACAAAACTTTGACAAGGTAAATTTAATGAATAAAAAAAAACAGGTGTGAGAACTGAAATTTTTAACATGATAGTCATTGTTAAGTCTTTCAACATTTCAGTAAGATAAGCTTATACCATATACTTTGCTTCATGCCATAAAATCCTAGCATTCTACACATGGAAAACCAAAAAACTGTATGTAAACATGTGCATAGTGAACAAAACTACCAGATGAATGTGCTTCCTTCCGACATGACTTACAATAGATGGAAGAAAAAAAAACAGTTAACTCTTAGATTGTTGGAAATAATTTTCTTTTCTCCTTTTTAAATCTGCAAACAAAATAAACAAACGTGTAAAGTTACCGGCCTCCGGGGAAGTCGTGCACGTAGCACTGTTCTAAGAGTTAATTCGGGACTATGTGCAGACTTTTTCGAATGCTCCTAGTGGTAAAATACCCACTCTACCGGTATCCCATCGTCGCACACAACTCAGGAAGATTGACCTTGACTTAGCTCTTTCCCAGAGCACAAAAGAGATGAAAAAATGGAAAGAGATGGAGAGATCTTTTGTGAATGAAAGATTTTCATTATCTTATCAACAAAGGAATATATGTGTATATATATAGTGTACGCATATAGCTTAGAGGAATGAATTGGAAAAAATGAAATCAATAGTCATAAAAACTAGCCATTGGAACAATTCAATAGAAAATCAATGGCCCAATAATACTACATAATAACCAGCCAAATAAAGCAACCATTAAGGCATTAAAATTCATTCATTTGGAATGAATCAAGATGAAACATGTGGAAGAGTTTTGGTAAGTTGTGAATGAGGAGCAAGTAGTAAGATGTGATGGATTAATATGAGGAGTTAATGAATTTAAAGGGATTTAAGGGGTGGTAATGAAGCCATTAAGAATTTGATGAGAAAATAAAATTTGGAGGTTGGTTTTTTCTACCAAGAATTACAACAGAACCCACACCAACTTTGGGTCCATCTACTTCGTGGTATCATCCTGCAAAATGGTTCATTTTGGAATGTTCAGAACTCGAAGAGAGGTTCTCCAACATTGCTTGGATTGCTCGATATACGTCATCTCATAGAAGGAACTTTTGCTGGAAAATTCGTGGGGGGTGGATGGATAGAGACGAACCATGGATACCATCCTTTCCTGGACATGAAGTCGAGTCAGGGTCGGCCCCGAGGATTGGGTTGTCCTATCCTTGAGCTAATTTTGGTTGCCCTTGATCCTTATTGCCAGCTAGCTTTGGTGGTCATTTGTAATCATGACCTTTGGTGAGATCATGTTAGATCTGGAGGGTTGTCCTAGCAGAGAGGGGTTGCCTAAGCCCCATGGCTTGTCCGGCTTATCCCAGGGCCGGCCCTGTCGATAGTGGACTGCTCCCTCCTAGTGGACCAAGAAAAGTTCGTGACCTTATCGATCCTTCTTTACGGATATAGAAATCAGATGAGAATCACCTATTTTTTACATTGTAATTCCACTCGTGAAGTATGGTTTGCTAGTACGTTGATCACCACTACAACCTTTTTTACATTACTAGAATCCTGGTTAACTAATGAGCATTGCCAGGAGGCATTCGAGTTGGGAGCAGCTCTCTTCTGGGCTATTTGGAAGGCTAGGTGTACTTGTATATGTTAGTAAGAACAGTTCCAACTCTAATAAATAAAATAAATAAATGATACTGATGCTTGAACTTGGTTCAATGTTCTTAAGACAATATTTGTCCCGTACTGGTGCTTACGGTTTAATGACGATTAATCTTCCAAGATACAACGGTTCTTCCCTTCGGTAGCAGCACTTCACACTGTAGAAATTCGTCGAAACAATATTGATAGTCCATCTCTCTCTTAGGCTTAATACTAGATGATGGATGAATTAATTGTGTAATTGATTCATACAAACACTTGTGCTTTTATGGAAATCAAGAGACACAATGGAAAGGATGTTCCAATAAAAAGATTCGTACACTTTTTTATAGATTCATTGCCGTAGATTCGTTGATATAAAATAATTATTATTATAATTATTTCAAATATACATTCAATTATTTCAACAGTATATTCCGCCATGAAGCTCCGAAATGTCAGGCCATTAATTTGGCTATCTATCATTCATACTCCGATGAGCTAATTAATAATCCGGCAAAAGCTGTTGGAAATTTACTTCAAAACTTTGGATTAAAATCTGCAAACAAAAATAAATTAAATTAAAGTTACCGGCCTCCGGGAAAGTCGCGCACGAAGCACTGTCCTAAGAGTTAGTTCGGGTCTATGTGCAGACTGAATCCGAACTCCCCTAGTGGTAAAATCCTCGCTCCACCAGAATCTCTTTGCCGCACACGACTCGGAGAGAGTGATCCCGACTTAGCTCTGCCCAGAGCAACGAAATGAAGAACAGCAGCGATAAAACGAAGGAGACGAGAATTCTAGAGAGTTTCGAGAAGATTTTTTTTTTCTGTGTATCGAATAAAGAAAAAGGAGGTCAATATATAGGCTGTAGCAAGCTTCTCCAATGGACAGAATATTAAATAAGATTTTATTTCGGATGTTAAATGACAGCAATTAAATTCGAATGTTACAAATGTGCTACATTGTACCTGGACGGAATTCAAAATCCAAATGTTACTGAATTTAAAAGATTTGTAACGGTCAAAATTTTTGGAGAGGAGCAAAAAACTTTTAAGGTCTCGGCCCGAACCGGGCCGAACCGGATCCGTTACGCGCGCCGTTACAAAATCTTATTAAGTGCGTACATCTGCCACAAGTATGTCGTGACTATCGCGTGATCTCCGAGTGCCATCGGAGAACGTTTGTTGCACGAAGTGCAATGATTTATAAGACGTTGATTTTCCGAAGTGCAACAAAGTTGCGAGTCGTTGGTTGCATGAAGTGACTATCGCGTCATCTACAAAATTTTTAAATTTTTAATGTCGTACGGTTACAAAATTTTTGACCGTTACAAATCTTAGTTATTTACGGTTGCATGGAGTCGGAAATAAGATTTGTGACCATTACAAATTTTTGACCGTTACAAATTTTTGACCGTTACAAAAATTTTGGAGATGTGGGCACGGTTGCATGGAGTCGTACGGTTGCATGGAGTCGTACGTTCTCCGATGGCACTCGGAGATCACGCGATAGTCGCGACATACTTGTAGCAGACGTACGCACTTAATATAGACTCTCGTACGCGATAGTCACGACATTCAAAATCCGCCAGATAGTCACTTCATGCAACCGTACGTCATGCAACCGTACGACTCCATGCAAAAGGAGATTGATTCAATATATATTTTTGACCGTTACAATTCTTATTGCGTCATTCAGATAGTCACTTAATCCGGCGAGTATGTCACTTCATGCAACCGTACGTCATACTTGTGGCAGACGTACGCGATAGTCACGACATTCAAAATCCCGCAGATGTGGGCACGTACCCGCATCCGTTACGCGCGCCGAACCGGGCCGGACAGCGGCGGCCGCGTGCGCGTGTGGCCCATGGAGCTCCCACACACAACTTTTAATGAAGCAAAAGGAGAGTAAGTAATATATGCATAGTGGAAGAACTCCCACTAGCCGATGTGGGACTATATGCTTTAGGGAGTTGAGCTTTTGCTCACAAGCAAAGCTAACAAAAGCAGGGTGTTTACAAAGACAACTCGTTGGTATCCTCCTAATTATGGTGTAATCAAGATTAATGTAGATAGGGCTACTACATCGTTGATGCAGTGACAAGGAACACTTCGAACCAAGCATGCAAGCTGAAATCAAAGCTGTCCACCAAGGATTAATCATCCTCGCAAAAATGTTGAAAGAAAGATTGATTCAATATATATAATCTCGCTGAATGTTTATGGTTCCTTCAAATATATATATATATATATATATATATATATATATATATATATATATATATATATATATATATATATATATATATGGGCGCAGATGAAAAGTACCGTGGGGAGTTCCGTCACGCGTCCACCAATCCAACGGTCGAGGACGACGGAACTCCGTTTCGGACCACACACACACACACACACACACACACACACACACACACATATATATATATATATATATATATATATATATATATATATCACATTAGATATCACATTATATATATATATATATATATATATATATATATATATATATATATATATATATATATATATATATAATATGATATCTAATGTGATATATATATATATATATCACATTAGATATCATATTATATATATATATATATATATATATATATATATATATATATATATATATATATATATATATATATACATATATATATATATATATATATATATATATATTTTATATATATATCACATTAGAAAATATATATATATATATATATATATATATATCACATTAGATATCATATTATATATATATATATATATATATATATATATATATATATATATATATATATATATATATATATATATATATATATATAAGTTTTTTTGTTTAATTGATGATGGAGTGCTTTGCTAGGGTTTCCCCTATGGCGGCTACTACGCCTCCCTCCCGTCCCCCCGATCCTCTCGCGGGGGGGGGGGGGGGGGGGGGTTCGGCGGTTTGGAGGAAAGGGCGGCGGCTACAAAGGGATCCCCCCAGGCGAGGGGGGGTCGGACGGCGGCGACCACATGAGGACCCCTCAGATCGGGGGGGGGTCGGGCGGCGGCGGGACCCCCCAGGCGGGGATGGGTCGGGGGGCGGGCGGATGCAGGGGGACCCCCCAGGCGGGGGGGGGGAGGGGTCGGGCGGCACGGGAGGTTCCTCCTCCGGCGGAGCGGCTTCAGTGTTCGAGTTCGGGTCCGGGGGGGCAACACTGGTGATACAAACTGGCAGACGGTGATGAGACGACGGGCTGGAGGACGACGAGGGGCCCAAACCCAAGTATCGGGACGGGCGAGGCCAGAAAATTATGGGAATCGATCTTCGATCGGCGCAGTGGATCTCCGTCGTCGTGGAGGAGGTACGGTGCGCACTATTTCGGGTTGGAGGCCAAAGACGATGGCGGCAGAGAAGGCTAAGGGTATTGCTACTGATACCGGCAGGACAGGCCCGGATCCTGTGAACCCCTCTACCGGGACGCACCCTGAGGAGCAGAGGCCTCGGTCATGGAAGGAGGTCTGCACGCCAGTGGTTACGGAAAGCCCGATGTCGATGGAGTTTGTCTCACCGATGTCGGTTGGAGGAGGGCTTCGGGCGTGTTTTTCTGCCGAAGAAATAGCGGTGGTTTCAGAATTCTGGAAGAACACTCTGGTGCTGTATGTGTTAAGGAACAAGTCGTTCTATGGTCAAATTCGGGGTTATGCGGAGCGTGTCTGGAGACCCAAAGGTAGCATAGAATTCTTCTCTCGGGAGAACGGGTTCTATTATGTCAAATTTGGACTAGCGGAGGATATGTCCAGGATCCTGCAGGGAGGGCCTTGGTCATTTGATGGAAGACTCATTATATTGAAGGAGTGGACGCCGGAGCTGAGGTGTGAGAAGGAGGTGCTGAACGCTATTCCCATCTGGATCCGATTCCCAGAGTTTCCAATAAAGTATTGGAGCATACCGCTTCTCATGAGACTTGCCAGCCTTGTGGAAAAGCCGATCAAAGCAGACGAGGCCACAGCTTTCCGCACCAGACTGATGTATGCCAGGGTCTTCGGAGAGATCAAGGCGGGCTCGGAGCTACCGAGTTTGCTTGAGTATCAGGTACCGTCTGGGGAGGTGCTGACACAGGCGGTGGAGTATGACTGGGTCCCTCCCATGTGTTCTTACTGCGAGTGCTTTGGGCACACTACCAGTGCGTGCAAATACAAGGGAAAGGAGACCTTCAGGCCATAGGCAGTTCAGACGGAGGCAGATGGGAAGGAGACGGCCCCCAGTCACTTGCCTGGGGAGATTGCGCCAGACAGACATATGGAGGAGGACACAGTGATGGAGGTCGATAGGAGGCTGGAGTCAGGATCACCGCAGAGACAGGAGAGTACGCAGGGTGCACTGGTCCCGTTCAGGCCACAGAGGTCCATAGTGACCAAGGGTATGAGCACGACTGATAGTGGTCAGATGGTGATGGAGGCTGTAATGCCCCGCTCTGTACGGTGTATTACGATGAGTCGTTGACTCGAAGAGTTGCA
Organism: Iris pallida; assembly: GCA_029216955.1. Taxonomy (NCBI): domain Eukaryota; kingdom Viridiplantae; phylum Streptophyta; class Magnoliopsida; order Asparagales; family Iridaceae; genus Iris; species Iris pallida. Next base: position 6,855,734 of record JANAVB010034616.1, on the reverse strand, counting down.
TTGACCCGATGAAGTATCGATGCGAATCGATGCAAGAGTTACGTTGGCCAAAGGTAAGCTTTGAGTCGGTTGGAATCTATGAATCGAATCGATGCAAAAGATAAGTCCCGTTGAGTAAATGCCGATTTTAGTTGATCTGGTGTACAGGCTATGCTTTTACGCTGGACGATAAGAGGTCGGCATTTTGCCTTATGTAATGAAGTGTCCGCGAAACCAAATCGTGGCCTTGCAACGGATTATGGCATAGGCGCGATAGGCCAAATTAACCGAGTAGTTCAAAGGAATGGCTAAGTCCGGGAGTTAGCTATGCGATCGAGTTATGGAAGCGAGACGCTTCAATCGGCGAGACGGCAAGGCGTATCGACTTAAGGTGGGCGGGTTCTTGACTCTCTCTCCCTATTCCTTCACGTCTAATAAAATTTGTTACTGTATGCGTAAGATGTTATCGAGTTAGCGAGCGTGGCTCGGCGACGAAAGGTCTAAGTATGTATTGAACATTAAGGTAGAACATTGAACAATTGAACAATTGAAGCGACGTGCATCAAGTGTACGAGTCGCGATAGGGCGGTGATGCTAGAACATTGAAAGACAATATGAGATGTGCATCATGTGCACGACTCCGAGAACATTGAACACTAGGCGTAGAACATTGATTACAGTGCTGAGCGTGCCTTCGGGCACTTATGTTACGAAAAGACTAAGTAATACGAAATTATGCTATGAGAATAACTTACGAATGGTACGCGTTGAATACAAGTACGAGATGTCTAAGCCGTTGGACGTCGTGCATCAATATGGATGTGTTGGGGCATAACGCCGACGGAGCTCCCCATATGGATGGTGGATTATGTTTATGAGACGCGAATATGTTTATGGCACGGGAAACCGTTTATGGAATGAGACTATGTTTATGAAACGGAGGATTTGGTTAGATTGTTATGTGTGTTTGCTATGGCACGTATTGCATGGTCAATGGACTCGGATGGCCCGTGCACGGGTGCGGCTTCCCTCGGACGGTTACGACCGGGACACCGGGACCGTTCGACCTAGGAGGGAATTATGTGTGGTATTTATGGTGCACAATATTCGGACGGATTGCGACCGTCCAGTGCTGTGATAAGCTATGATATCCGTAAGTTTGGGATCCTTTAGATATTGGGCTAGCAACCCGTATCAAAGTGATCGTAGGCTTACACATAAGAGATGCCAAGTCCATTACGGTGCGAAACACCGTGACCTTCATATAGATAGGACCGGTGGGCTGAGATGAGAGTTGGGTGCAGGCACAGGGCCTGCAACCCTTATGCATGGTCTAAGTTTATGGTTGGTTGTTGCATGAATGATATGATTCTGTGTTAAGTTCTAACCAGTGCAGGCTAAGGAACATGGAACAGAGACGAGCACGAACACTATGATTATGTTCAGATTATGTCTAACTGTATTTGCTGCAGAAACACGATGTTGGACACATTTACGTTAAGTTGCTGTGCATTGAATATTGCCATGAAACTGATCCTAAGGCTAAATAGAAAGATCACCAATTAAGATGCATGTTCACTAAATGATTTAGTGTTTGGTTTGGGTGCGAGCGAGTTTTGATCAGTGCGAAGCGAGGACGAAAGTACTAATCCTCCACTAGTTTATGTGCAGGCTCAGGTTATGATCGGCTCGGGGCGGTGCTTGGCTTGGACGTGCCGAGGCATAGAGTCCTTGGCATTCAAGAGGAGCTACCGCATATGCGTTCGGACTTGCGACATGGAGATGTTCGGCCGAAGACTACTTGGTGGCTATAAAGAGGCATAATGTATGGAACAATGTAATCCTTTGTGAGCTAGAGAGATCATGAGCATTGTAGCCCATTGGCATATATGTTGGGCTATTCAGAGCCTTTGTAATCTTCAATATTACTTTGTTTTCTTCCGCTGCTTATGTTACGAATTTGAGATAATTACTATGTGAACCGTTATCTTACCTTGACGAGCGCAACTCCAGGCTCGTGCGGCATCACGCCCCAGCGAGGACGATGATTCGGGAAAAATCTAGCGAGGACGAGCGATTTCCCGGATCTGGGCGTGACAAGTTGGTATCAGAGCGGTTCCATCCTTTGGACCGTGCGTGAATCTCTTTGACCCTCAGTTGCTTCGCTATCGAATTCAGTTGACTCTAAGTTGTTTCCGCAACAGCATGGCTCATGGATCTGCTCGACGCTACATTGTATGTTCCATACTGTAACACCCATATTCGAAATACGTATTTTATCAGGCGTATACGTATTTCGGACCTGTATTTTATTTTCTCAGATTCTGGCCTGTAATTGTATTTTGGCTCGACTTGCAGATTTTGGTTTCCTCGTAAAATGGATTTTGACTTGGTTTGGTTTTATGTTGTGGAGAAGGTTGGTTTGGTTTGGTTTGGTTTATTTTGCATTGGAGTACCTTAGCTAACCTCCACCCTACACTCAACTTATCCTCCACCATTAAAATCTCCACCTAACACTCTCTCTCTTCATTACTTTCCTCCATTAATTCTTCTTCTTCTTCCTCTACACAACACCTCCACCCATAGGCAAGTGCACCTTGCCACCACATGAGAACCCTATTTTATTTGTCCATTAGCTAGATTAGGCCATTGAGATGAACATTAGAACTTGACATTTTGTGATTTGGAGTCTCCTTTGTTCTAGATCTAAGTTTTCTCTATTTTCGGATTTACATGGTTTTGATCTATTTTAGTTGGATTTTTGTGGGTTTTGATGCCTCCATGTGGAAGAGAACTCAATTTTACTCAAGTTAGAACTTTGAAAATCTAGAATTGGTTTTGATTTGATAAAGATATGAAGATTTGAACTTGGAGTTCTTGGAGTGTTCTTCTCGGCCTGGAGAAGGAGGCAGCAGCCTTCGCTCTTTAGCGCAGTGCTGGACTGCGCATCCTCCTCTCGGCCTGCGCTCTTTAGTGCAGCACCGACCGCGCTGCTTGCCCCTTGGCGAACTGCGCTCAGCCCCATGCGCCATCCATTCATGCACAGTCTGTTCATGCGCAGTCTGCTTATGCGCAGCCAGTTCATGCGCAGTCTGTTCCTGCGCCATCCGCCCCTGCGCAGTTCACCCCTGCGCAGTTGGCTCCCGCGCAATCTAACCCCGCACGCTTGGACCCTGCGCAATTGACCCCTGCACAATTGATCCCTGCGCAATTGACCCCTGCGCACTTGGCACCCTGCGCAGCTGTCACCCTACGTAACCCGACCCCAGGGACCCTTGCACAATCTGTCCAATTATGGTGATTTGATTTTATTTTTCCTTAATCTTGGCTCTTCTATAGCCCTGTATATTGATATTTTATTAGATATTTTATGCCCATTTTATATCCTTACGCCTTTTGTCATGAACTTGATTTTACTTAATATGTTTGGGACGACTATTGTACATGGCATGGTATGGCAAGGAACTAGCATAACACGACAGTGACCCGTTGTGGTGCACTCCTGACATGACCAACCTGACATGATAGTGGCCCGTCGTGGCGCACTCCTGACAAGTACCCTGACATGATTTATCTTGATAACTTGATAGTAGCCCATGGCGGCGCACTCTTGACTTGACTTGACTTGTAACTTATAACTTGACTTGACTTGTAACTTGTAACTTGACTTGACTTGATGCTGTTGCGACAGCTAACTTGACTCGTATAATCAACTTGACACCGTAGGTGTTCTTGCTTGCTTGCTTGTGCAATCCACTTGTCTTGTCTTGCCTCATGTCTAGGACGTGACTCCCTGGTTCCCACGGTCAGGCATTCATACTGAATATGGATTAGGCTAATGACTAGACCAAACTATAGTTCATGGAGAATTTTCAGTCACAGACAATCTCGTTATCTGGGCGCTCTTAATTGGACTTGTAGCTTGCCGACGAGTAGAGCACATTTCCAGCGCACTGTCATGTGTTGCACCCTCTAAGTCACCTAAGGGTATATTGTCTCCGGGGCGATGTACCCAACCATACTCTCAACCCGCGGAAGGATAACTGGATGGTCTGCAGGGCTTGGGACTGGGAAATTCTCATTGCATCTTGTTAGTAATTAGGCTTGTGACAACCCTAGTTAGTTAAAGTAGTAAGCCGTAGTAATTGCTTGGCCGCTTGTGAATGAATGATGTCTAGCCCTGTCTAAGTCTTGTCTAGTCCCTGTACCCTGGTACCCCTGAACATGATTGTTTACTTGCTTCAATAATAATTGGGTAGAGACAAGAAGCTATTCAGGCGAAATGTTACAACCCCGGTCCTTGTTTGGTTTACGGGTTGTAACCTGGTTCCCCGAATGGTTCCACGTCCCTAGTCGTTTATTGTCCTGACGTGCTCTTTATTACTTGTACTTTTTTTTCATTTTCTTATGTTCTGATATGCTGGCTTTTGTTCTTATTTCGTGGCCTCCTTTGTGGCACTTGCTCTTTCTGGGGTTTGACCCAGCTGGTTTTGTGTGGCCAGATTTCGGAGCAGCACCCGAGGATCTACTGAACCTCCAGCCCGATGGTGGCGACTAGAAGGAACCCGAGCTACGAGTGGGTTTTCTATTTTGTTTCGCTCACTCTATTGTAAAATTATTCTTTTGAGGCGTTTAGCCGACGAGCACTTGTTAGCTCGATGCACTTTTACTTACTGTCTGCCTACGGGCTGTAAACATGATTAACAAATCCTAGGATTGATCATGTATGACTTAACTCTTGCTAGTCCTAGCATTTTGTACGACTAGCTTCATGATCAGCTGATATGTAATACTTGCGACGCCTTTTATTGTATATTGGATGGTCAAACATCTTGTGATTATATTATTTGCTTGAGATTGAGACAGTAGGCTTGACCTTAAGAGACTGTTGGCTTGTAGTAAACCCTCATATCTAGACAGCCGTGACCGTATAGCGAGATGGACTTCATTTCAATATACGTAGCTGGCTATGTTCGCCCCCGCTCTCCAGTATTCTGGTTCTGGGGCGTGACACATACAATAAGTCTATATTAAGTGCGTACGTCTGCCACAAGTATGTCGTGACTATCGCGTGATCTCCGAGTGCCATCGGAAAACGTTGGTTGCACGAAGTGCAATGATTTATAAGACGTTGATTTCTCGAAGTGCAATAAAGTTGCGAGTCGTCGGTTGCATGAAGTGCAACGAATATGGTAATATTGGTTGCATGAAGTGCAACGAGTTATGAAATACTGGTCGCACGAAGTGCAACGAATATAGTGATGTTGGTTGCATGAAGTACAACGATATACGTATTGTTGATCGTACGGATGCGAGATGTTATGTGTTGTTGGTCGCACAAAGTACGAGGAAATATGTGTTGTTGGTCGCACGAAGTACGAGTTGATATGTGTTGTTGGTTGCACGAAGTGCAACGGGTCGATATGTGAGACGATGCGTATTATGTGGCTATACGAATGGTTATGTGTTGTTGGTTGCAAGGAATGCAGCAAGTCGTGAATCGTTCGTTGCATCGGTGCAATGAGTCGATATGGTATGATGCGTGTGGTATGGCTATGCGGATGGATAGCGATATGTCGCACGAGATTGAGTAAAGACCTTAAGTATCGAGAATGAGTTGTTGCACGAGTTGCAACGAGTGAGATAGGAAGATCGCGGATGCGATGGTAACGAGTCGAGTTGGTCGCTAAGTCGATTTGAGTAGGCAAACATTTATGTTGGCCGTATGTCGCGTTGAGATGTGAATAAGCGAATGTTGCGGGTGTGATCGATATGATCGCCAAAATACGGTTAGAGTGAATGCTTGTCAAATTTGAGCGAACGCTAGAGCTGGGATCGGAAGGATCGTCATACGGGATAGTTGATTGGGGAATAGATGTCGGACCTATGCAGAATGTGATGTCGAGTAATGACTCGATTTCGAGTGGTATATGCAATACCAATTATGTGATCGATGCAGCGGAGTATTGTATCGATAACGATAGGCTCGATCCTGAGTGGTATATGGGATACCACTTAGCGATAGCTATGTTAAGCTGTTTGGTGACTTGCGATAGATTTCGTCGAGACGATTATGTTGTTACGATATGTTTGTCCTTAACGGACGAAGTAGTACCGAGACTCGAGTGGGAATAATTTGATAGAAGTCGATGCAAGTATGCCTTGATGAAGTGAGTCGAACGATTATGTGCGAAATCATATCCACGGAGGATACGTCGGACGAGGATTCGTTAAGTGTAAGTTGAACGATAGGCTGAGCATAGCGAAAGAATATTACGTCGAGGAAATAGTTGGGCCGGTCGAAATTACGTTGAGTTGGTACGAAGACTTGTTCAAAACGTGTTGAGGAGGAACAAAGAAATCGTACGAACGAATTTGAGTTAGTGCGATGAATCGGTGGCACGATTTGGAAGTGCGAATTAGGAATATGAGAATGGATATGTGAATTGGAAATTGTGTCGCGATTATGGCAGTTAGTTATAACGGAATGTATCTTGATGTGTGAAAGACTTGATTCGTATTCGAGTTCGGATAACGGCAGTGATTGCAACGAGTTGGAGCTTATGAGAGAGGAAGATGTTCAAGTTATGCATATCGACGATGGTATTGAGGCGTATCAAAGACGATATGCAATAACTCGGGGATACTCTGATCGAATGAACGAAAATTATGTTGAGCATTGTTGTTGGATAAATAAGATGCAAGTTAAGTTATGGCAATTGAGATGATAATAGTAGGAATGCTTCGAAGAATTTGAGGGTGGACGGATGTTACTCGGATGAAATCAAAAGTGTCTGGATTGATTCGTGGATAACCACTATGTTAACATTCTTGTCTTATGCGAGTGCAACTCTAGCATCGCACATGCGTCACGCCAAATTAGGGCGAGCATTCCGCGTGAGCGCTGGTATGGTGATTCATCCAGTGGGGATGATCGAACTTGCAAGGCGTGACAAAATTGAATTTGACTTGTGGTTTGATACGAAAATCGTTCGAGGATGGTTTTGATGAGTACGGAATGTGTCGGACTATGATCACGAATAGGTAAACTCGGGCGTGAGGCGAGTAGATGTCATACGGCTAGCAAAAATTGTCGACGGTAATGCATAAGTGATTCGAGTAGTAACGACGTGCAAGAGCATGAGTCATTCGAGTAGCAACGACGCATCAGTTGCGCGAGGATAGATAAATTATGGATTGATATGTCGGATTGGGTAAGGTCCCCTAGGAATTGTCAGGAATTGATTTGGCTCCGCGATAGGATATAGCATGGTTCGTTGTAACTGTCCCTCGTTGATGATCTTCAATTATCGAGCGTAGTTCCGGGGCAGATGACCCTAGAAGACTTGACCGCCAAATCAAATGAATGTTGAAGTCCCATAGGACGACCCTAAGGAAGTTGCATAAGTAATTTTGTCGAGGATAAGGAATGATGTAGTGCATGTTGAGGATAAGTCTAAGCGAGTGAGTACCGTGTCTCGAAAGTTAGCGAGTACTAGAATCGATATGGTCAAGAAAAGTTATGTTAGATCGAATAGATATTGAGGAACGTGCTTAGCGTAGTAACGCGGTAAGGCGATTGCAAGAATTCTGCAATGCACGAGGGCGACGGAAAGTAGAACGAGAAAAGTGGTGTCGTAGATCGATTTGAGTAACGGTTAGGCTATGTGTGTTGAGCGCACGATTTATGTTATGAAACGAACTAGTCGGGATTGATACGAGAAGTGAGTAAAGGAATTCATATTCGATCGAGAATAGGAGATGGACGTATCGTAAGAGACCTTGGGTCGGAAAGATTGTTGCCTTTGAGCATCGTAGACTCAAGTTGACCTCTTATGTCGGGAGAGATAAGCACGATGTCTGGGTAAGTTACCTAGCGAGGGTAGCCCCATATGCGATGCGTAGGTAGTTCGAAAACGTGGGCCGTGTTGGGATAGTTGTGTGTGAGACTTAGTACGGATTGTAAGCAAAAAAATCTGTGACATGTTGGACTTAGTCCATGTCGTTAAGGCCAAATGTTATGAAGGACTAGATGAAAGACTTGAGTGGTGCGAGAGATAGAAAACGATTGGGCGAGTAGGCATTACGGAGAATTATTGCGATCGAATGCACAACGGCTTGATACAATGCAGGCGTTATATGGCCGTCGAGAGACTTATGAGATCGAAGTTATGGTTTGGATCAAGTTATATGCGAAGATGTTGCGAGCAGGACTCTAGGAATATGTATTAAGGTCTGACTAAGTTGATTACGGACTGATTGGTGCTTGAGATTAAATTGAGCTTGTTAGTTGTCCCGATATCCTACAACTGAGCTTGGATGAAATGCATATATTGGTGGGACGCCTAAAGTATGTGTATGATCCAAACTAAGTTGTATGATTCCAACGGTAGTAGCACGAGATCGTGAAACGATCTATGCGAGACACTCGGATTAAGTGTTGGTTTCGGTTCGAGGACGAACCTGATTTTGAGTGGTATATTATGTAATACCCCGTTCCGCACGGTGCATTACGATGAGTCGTTGACTCGAAGAGTTGCGTTGACCCGATGAAGTATCGATGCGAATCGATGCAAGAGTTACGTTGGCCAAAGGTAAGCTTTGAGTCGGTTGGAATCTATGAATCGAATCGATGCAAAAGATAAGTCCCGTTGAGCAAATGCTGATTTTAGTTGATCTGGTGTACAGGCTATTCTTTTACGCTGGACGATAAGAGGTCGGCATTTTGCCTTATGCAATGAAGTATCCGCGAAACCAAATTGTGGCCTTGCAACGGATTGTGGCATGGGCACGATAGGCCAAATCAACCGTAGTTCAAAGGAATGGCTAAGTCCGGGAGTTAGCTATGCGATAGAGTTATGGAAGCGAGACGCTTCAATCGGCGAGACGGCAAGGCGTATCGACTTAAGGTGGGCGGGTTCTTGACTCTCTCTCCCTATTCCTTCACGTCTAATAAAATATGTTACTGTATGCGTAAGATGTTATCGAGTTAGCGAGCGTGGCTCGGCGACGAAAGGTCTAAGTATGTGTTGAACATTAAGGTAGAACATTGAACAATTGAACAATTGAAGCGACGTGCATCAAGTGTACGAGTCGCGGTAGGGCGATAATGTTAGAACATTGAAAGACAATATGAGATATGCATCATGTGCACGGCTCCGAGAACATTGAACACTAGGCATAGAACATTGATTACAGTGCTGAGCGTGTCCTCGGACACGTATGTTACGAAAAGACTAAGTAATACGGAATTATGCTATGAGAATAACTTAAGAATGGTACGCGTTGAATACAAGTACGAGATGTCTAAGCCGTTGGGCGTCGTGCATCAATATGGATGTGTTGGGGCATAACGCCGACAGAGCTCCCCATATGAATGATAGATTATGTTTATGAGACGCGAATATGTTTATGGCACGGAAAACCGTTTATGGAACGAGACTATGTTTATGAAACGAAGGATTTGGTTGGATTGTTATGTGTGTTTGCTATGGCGCGTATTACATAGTCAATGGACTCGGATGGCCCGTACACGGGTGCGGCTTCCCTCGGACGGTTACGACCGGGGCACCGGGACCGTTCGACCTAGGAGGGAATTATGTGTGGTATTTATGGTGCACAACATTCGGACGGATTGCGACCGTCCAGTGCTGTGATAAGCTATGATATCCGTAAGTTTGGGATCCTTCAGATATTGGGCTAGCAACCCGTATCAAAGTGATCGTTGGCTTACACATAAGAGATGCCAAGTCCATTACGGTACGAAACACCGTGACCTTCATATAGATAGGGCCGGTGGGCTGAGATGAGAGTTGGGTGCAGGCGCAGGGCCTGCAACCCTTATGCATGGTCTAAGTTTATGGTTGGTTGTTGCGTGAATGATATGATTCTATGTTAAGTCCTAACCAGTGCAGGCTAAGGAACATGGAACGGAGACGAGCACGAACACTATGATTATGTTCAGATTATGTCTAACTGTATCTGCTGCAGGAATACGATGTTGGACACATTTACGTTAAGTTGCTGTGCATTGAATATTGCCATGAAACTGATCCTAAGGCTAAATAGAAATATCACCAATTAAGATGCATATTCACTAAATGATTTAGTGTTTGGTTTGGGTGCGAGCGGGTTTTGATCAGTGCGAAGCGAGGACGAAAGCACTAATCCCCTACTAGTTTATGTGCAGGCTCAGGTTATGATCGGCTCGAGACGGTGCTTGGCTTGGACGTGCCGAGGCATGGAGTCCTTGGCGTTCAAGAGGAGCTACCGCATATGCATTCGGACTTGCGACATGGACATGTTCGGCCGAAGACTACTTGGTGGCTATAAAGAGGCATAATGTATGGAACAATATAATCCTTTGTGAGCTAGAGAGATCATGAGCGTTGTAGCCAATTGGCATATATGTTGGGCTATTCAGAGCCTTTGTAATCTTTAATATGTTATCAATAAAAGAGATTCTTGTGTTATACTTTGTTTCCTTCCGCTGCTTATGTTACGAATTTGAGATAATCACTATGTGAACCGTTATCTTGCCTTGCCCGAGCGCAACTCCAGGCTCGTGCGGCATCACGCCCCAGCGAGGACGATAATTCGGGTAAAATCTAGCAAGAACGAGCGATTTCCCGGATCGGGGCGTGACAGAGGCCTCCCCGACGATCATGGTATACAGCAGCAGGAAAAGACACGCTCCGGCCACACGGGAGGATATCCCTCAGGTGAGGGATATGGATGACCAGACTGAAGACAATCCTGACTGGGCACTTACTCTTAGCAGGATTAAGGCCCATCTTGCTCCTTCCTCCATGGTAGATGCAGATATTGATCAGGCGGATGAGATAATTCCTTTAAGTGTCAATCCAGACGAGTTCCAGGTGGACCCCTCATCTATTAATTAGATGTCGGTCCTAGCATGGAACATTAGGGGGGGTGTTCCATTGGACGATGGAGGAAGATTGGAGGGTTTCTGAGGAGAGAGTCGTGTGACATTGCTATCCTGCTGGAGACGAAGATTAGAGGGTCCGCTATGCTCTCGCATAGGACTCCGACAAACTGGGATCACATTCACAACTTAGATCTGTGCGGTATGTCAAGGATCTGGGTTAGGTAGAACCAAGGTAGCTGGAAGGGGGTACAGATCCATAAATCAGAACAACTCATCGGCATTACTTTCGAGAACAAAGGTGGGTTCCGATTCATCCTGGGTGCTGTATATAGGCACAATGACCGGAGACTCCGGAAGGCTTTGTGGGAGGACATTGTGCATTTGGGTCTTATGGCGGACAACATGCATCTCCCTCTGCTCATCATGGGGGACTTCAATGCTATGTTGCTTCGTCATGAGAAGGTGGAAGGTCGTCCTGTTCCGGACTCGATCTTATATGACTTCCAGAGGTGTCTGCTTATGTCAGGGATGCGGGGGTTGGAGCGAGCTGGACATATTTGGACCTGACACAACAAGGCTGCACATAATCGGATTGCTTGTCAGTTGGATCGGACCTTAGAAAATAGTGAGTGGTTCATGTGCTTTCCGAACTCGGTGGTAGAAGGTCTTACGGCGGGTACTAGCGACCATTCTCCTATCCGGATTGGCCTCTGTGAGAGACCCACTTTGAGGACGAGGCCGTTTCGGTATAACAACAGCTGGTATCTGTCGGCTGGATATGAGGAGGTAGTTACGAGAGAGATACAGCACTTCCGGGATGGCACGGCTCAGTTCCGCATGGTTCACAAACTCAAGCAGCTCAAGTGTGCTCTCAGGGGTTGGGTGAAGACGAGACCGCGGACTTCTCTGGTGGATAAGGAAGCCGAGCTTCGGGATACTCAGGTGGCTCTCCAAGCTGACATTCTGAACGAGGAGCTGGCGGCTAAGGAGAAGATCCTGATTGAGGAGGTCAGCATCACGAGACTGCAGGAGGAGATTAGTGCGGCACAGAGGGCTAAATGTACCTGGCTCAAAGATGGAGATCGATGTACCAAATTCTTTTACGATGTGATCCGCACCCGTCAGCACCGAAACAGCATCCCCAGACTTCTGAATGCCGAGGGACGACTTGTAGGGGACCCGGTAGAGATTCAGAAGGAGGCCGTCAGATTTTACACTGACTTATATCAGCAGACGGATTACACTAGCACGTTTCCAGCCCTTGTCATGAAGAGACTGGTGTCCCCCCATGGGAACAACCTGGTTTTGGCACCTGTGAGGATGGAGGAGGTGGAAGACATTGTGATGAAGGCTAATCCCAACAAAGCTCCCGGGCCTGATGGCTTCTCTTCAGGTTTCATTAAGCGACACTTGGGTGTACTTAAGGTCCCTGTTCTGGCGGCGGTACAGGAGTTCTTTGCGGAGGACAGGCTTCTGAAGGAGATGAACCACACCTTCTTGACGCTGGTTCCTAAGAAGGAGGAAGCGACCTTACTTGCAGATTTTTGGCCTATTGCTTGCTGTCACGACCCACTCCCGGATAACCGAGTACGAGTTCGTGTCCAAGCCCATCCTATGCCGCGGTATCGGCGGTAGAACGCTGTCTAGTACACACAATAACATCCTCCACAAATACAATAGAACACAAATACAAATCGTACTCAGCAGTGACTCAAACCAAGGAAAACAAGAGTACGATAGATAATGAAATAATAGTATCCAAATCAAATGACAAAGAGACTGAAATCCAGAACAATAAAATATCGTCCATCCATGAACAAATCTGATCCATCTAAGAAATAAACTAAGACATGCATAAAGGTAAATCTAGATCCCTCTAGAGATCATCCATGGCTCCTGAGTCTCGGTACCAACAAAGTCAGCACTATCCACTGCTGGTCCATGACATGAAGTGCTAGAGATACTCTCCCTCACCTACAACAACGATCCAATCAGGAAAGGAGCAGAGTACAACCATATTGCAATTTAATGTTGTTAGTCCAAAATAAGTTAGAACAAGCGAGAAATCATGAAGGTAAAGAATATAAAAAGAACTAGCAAGACAAGAACTAACAGGATATGAAGTGGCAAAAATAAACTGGCAAGATGTAAACTAGCAGGATATGAACTGACAAGATAGTGAACTAGATAAAGGAAAAGATAGAAACCAATACGTGTGTGAAATACCTTCTAATACGTGAACGGCTGGGCTAATACAGCACATCATACGATGGCTATCGTTCAGTAATGGTACGGCTAACTCATACGTGTGTGTGTATGACTTAGCTATCGTTCGGTAACGTAATTGGGTTTGTTCACGTATTTATCGAGTATTTCCCCTCCCGACTCTCTAACAATAAAAAATGGTCAATGATACGCTAAGAAGAATACGATAACTACAGTGTCACAATCGTGTCTCAATGGAATATCAAGCAATGATTCAACGGGATATCAAACGAGAAAACTGTGGAGTAAACATTATAATGAACTAAAACATAAATGCAATACTGTACTTGTCTGAATCCTTGCACAAACCGTAGTCACCAGTCGAGGGTGAAGGAAAGTCGATCTAGAAGCTGTCAACCTATCACATACAACGCACCACGAACAGTGCACGAAAACCATAAATTAATTCTAATGTTCTAGTTCTAAATAGTGGCTAGTTGGGTTACTAAGTTAATAATAATTAATTCTGTAATAATTCAATTTAAAACCTAATTTAACCTAATAATAATCTGAATATAATCTAAATATACAAGTTTGGCCATCAAAAGTCGTGTTTCTCAATTTCGGAAACCATGGCACGCAAATCGAGACGTGCCATTGACTTTTGGTCAAACATTGTGAACTCTCGATTTTGAAAGTGCACCTTGGTAGATTTCAGCGCCACGAGTGCGCTGGAATTGACCGTGCCACAAAATCACGCTTTAGTCAAAAGATATCGCCATTATGGCTAACCGTGACCAAAACGGAGATCAAATGATCAGTTCTGAGTTCAACAGAATAAATAAAATAATAAATGAACGAAATAATTTCTGCGAAAAATATATGTCGTAGATCTCTAAGTTAGCTTTCCGAAACTTCAAACGGATCGTGATTTCGATTTCTGGTTCTCCCGGAATCCCGAAAACACTGAAACGCGTCAAGTTTCGTACAACCGACACTCTATGAATTTTCCAGAAATTCATGTTCAGAATTTACGAAAATAAATTACATATTTAGAGAGATTACCTCAATACGAATCCAACAAAAAAAAATGGCACGCTAAACGGAGGTCGGGGTTGACGAAAATCACCTTGGGAAGTCGGGGGATCGCCGGGATCAAAACCACAAAAGACTGCCAGCAATAAACTAGGGTTTCTCGAAAACTGCAACATAATATATATATATATATACGAGAGCAGCGGCTCAGTGTCGGTGGCGGCTAGGCCACGTGTCGCAATCTACTCCATCCCGCTCAAATGGCCAACGGCCAGATGTGCTTGCGGTTTGGGGTTAAGCCAAACAGGAGTTCGGCTAATAGCCGACTCAACTATTTTATGCACAGTCAGCGCGTGGCTGACTGACAGGCGGGCCCGCCCGCCTTCAGCGGGTGGCTGACGGGTGGGCCCCTATGCGCTGACTGTGTATAATAAATCTATTTAACTCCAAATAACTTCCAATAAATATCTAAAAATTATAGAAAAATTGTAGAAAATTATGGAAATTATAATTAAACTCCTAGAACCAGAATAAAAATACTTAGTCTCATATTAATCCCAAATGTCCTCATAATAAATATTGGAAGCCTTTAAAATATATAAATCCTAATAAATAAATACTTAAACATTGCCAAAAATTATGGAAAAATTCCAGAAAATATAAATTAGCATAATGAGCCCTAGAAAAATATTTGGGGTCAATACTTGCTCTTAGGCTACCACAATAAATTCAAGAAGTCCTAGAAAATAGGTTTTCCCACTATTTAATAATCAAAAAAATTCCTAGAAATTCCTAGAACATTAAATATAAACTATTCAATAAAAATAAAAGTATCACTAAATTCTAATCGGGTGGCGGATGCCACATACTATCCCCCTTAAAAATATTTTTGTCCTCAAAAATCAACATGTCATACTAAATGACTTCTACAGAAAACTCTAAAATAATTCATAGTCTATATCATGGAAATGTAAAAATCTAAGATTAATAATCTAGCATTAACCAAGCATACATGCTAACTATAACTATGGAAAGCCTGTAAGGAACTTAGTTAACTACATATACCTTAAGGTCGGGTCACCGCTTCAAATGCTTGATCATATCCTTATTGCTGCAGTCCTCCTTGAGTAGGTGTTTGGCTTTGACGAACAAATGATGTTGGACATTCCTTCACTTGGTGTGTAGCAGATCCGCATGATAAGTATTGTCGTAACCTTTTGCGACAGTGATCAAAATGATGACCTGGCCCCCGACAGTAGGAGCATATAATAATCGGCTGGATCTGATTTTGCTGTTGTAGGGAACGAGGCTGTTGGTGATAGTGCTGGGGTGAAATCTCCTCCGGAATATTGGGACATTTTATCGATCTCGATTGGTTGTTAAGTCCTCCATTTGCGTCTCTATCTCTCTTTTGCTTACGCTTCAATTCTGTTTCTACCGCCTGTGCGATCTTCAAGATCTTCTCGTAAGTTGTGGCCTGGCTGGTGGCGATGGCGATGGCGATGCGAATTTCATATGAAAGTCCCTTTCTGAACTTCTTGGCTTTGGCTGCAGGGGTCATGGCATCTGCGAAGCGGCTGAGGCGGGAGAACTCTGCGGTGTATTCGTCGACGAAAAGGTTGCCTTGTTCCAGGCTCTCGAACTCCTTCTCCAACTCTTCACGGGCTGCTTCAGGGAAGAACTTCGTCTTGAACAGCTCCTTGAACTCTTCCCAAGTTACGTCTGGCACGGTGAACCGAGCCTCGTCTCTGTACCACGTACGGGCGATGTCGTAGAGCTGCATGCCGGCATTCTCGACCTTCAGGTCTTCTGGAACTCGAGCCCTCCGAAGATTGCGGTCTACATTCTCTAACCACTCATCCGCGTAGAGAATCCCTTATGTTCCTTTGAATTCTCTGGGCCTAAGGTCCGTAAAATTCTTGGAAGTTCCAGGGCGCGGTCGTGGAGCATCTCTAGTTTGGAGGAGCTCTCTCAAGGTATCGCGAAAGTCGTCAGCCTGTCGTGTTTGAGAAATCATCATCTGCTGGAAGATCCCGAGAAGCGTGGCGTTGTCCAGCGGAGGTGGCGGAGGCAGAACATGTGCTGGGTACATGGCAGGCGCTGGATACGTCTATGGTACAGGGTGCATGGTAGGTGCTGGATGTGGAACATATGCTGGCTGGAAGGGTACAGGCTGATGGAAGGGTGCTGGTGGAGGAAAGTCATCTCTGCAGAATCTCGAGTATTGCGTTTGAGCCGGGTCGCCCGGATGAGTAAGCTAGCTTCCCTGCGTCGGCGGGGTCATGTACGAGAAGAATCCTCCTGTAGCCGGTGGGGTGTTCAGGAAAGCGTTACTCCTGTCTTGAGAATCCATTAGCTGCAATAAAAGAAGAGCATTAAACGGCAGAAAGATTCAAGCAGGATGCAAATCAAGAAAGGTTAAAGTCAAAGGTGGAGATCAATAAGCAAACACGTGGAGGATGTCCTTAAAATCTAATCCTATTCGCAGGCTCGCAGTAGTACGACTAACTTAAGTACTACCACGAGTTCGCAGTCTTTGCAAAAACTGACCTGCATGGGCCACCATAAAAACTTGTCACGACCCGCTCCCGGATAACCGAGTACGAGTTCGTATCCAAGCCCAGCCTACGCCGCGATTTCGGCGATAGAACGCTGTCTAGTACACACAATAACATCGTCCACAGATACAATAGAACACAAATACAAATCGTACTCAGCAGTGACTCAAACCAAGGAAAACAAGAGTACGATAGATAATGAAATAATAGTATCCAAATCAAATGACAAAGAGACTGAAATCCAGAACAATAAAATATCGTCCATCCATGAACAAATCTGATCCATCTAAGAAATAAACTAAGACATGCATAAAGGTAAATCTAGATCCCTCTAGAGATCATCCATGGCTCCTGAGTCTCGGTACCAACAAAGTCAGCACTATCCACTGTTGGTCCATGACATGAAGTGCTAGAGATACTCTCCCTCACCTACAACAACGATCCAATCAGGAAAGGAGCAGAGTACAACCATATTGCAATTTAATGTTGTTAGTCCAAAATAAGTTAGAACAAGCAAGAAATCATGAAGGTAAAGAATATAAAAAGAACTAGCAAGACAAGAACTAACAGGATATGAAGTGGCAAAAATAAACTGGCAAGATGTAAACTAGCAGGATATGAACTGACAAGATAGTGAACTAGATAAAGGAAAAGGTAGAAACCAATACGTGTGTGAAATACCTTCTAATACGTGAACGGCTAGGCTAATACGGCACATCATACGATGGCTATCGTTCAGTAATGGTACGGCTAACTCATACGTGTGTGTGTATGACTTAGCTATCGTTCGGTAACGTAATTGGGTTTGTTCACGTATTTATCGAGTATTTTCCCTCCCGACTCTCTAACAATCAAAAATGGTCAATGATACGCTAAGAAGAATACGATAACTACAATATCACAATCGTGTCTCAATGGAATATCAAGCAATGATTCAACGGGATATCAAACGAGAAAACTGTGGAGTAAACATTATAATGAACTAAAACATAAATGCAATACTGTACTTGCCTGAATCCTTGCATAAACCGTAGTCACCAGCCGAGGGTGAAGGAAAGTCGATCTAGAAGCTGTCAACCTATCACATACAACGCACCACGAACAGTGCACGAAAACCACAAATTAATTCTAATGTTCTAGTTCTAAATAGTGGCTAGTTGGGTTACTAAGTTAATAATAATTAATTCTGTAATAATTCACTTTAAAACCTAATTTAACCTAAAAATAATCTAAATATAATCTAAATATACAAGTTTGGCCATCAAAAGTCGTGTTTCTCAATTTCGAAAACCATGGCACGCAAATTGAGACGTGCCGTTGACTTTTGGTCAAACATTGTGAACTCTTAATTTTGAAAGTGCACCTTGGTAGATTTCAGCGCCACGAGTGCGCTGGAATCGACCGTGCCGCAAAATCACGCTTTGGTCAAAAGATATCGCCATTATGGCTAATCGAGACCAAAACGGAGATCAAATGATCAGTTCTGAGTTCAACAGAATAAATAAAATAATAAATGAACGAAATAATTTCTGCGAAAAATATATGTCGTATATCTCTGAGTTAGATTTCCGAAACTTCAAACGGATCGTGATTTCGATTTCTGGTTCTCCCGGAATCTCGAAAACACTGAAACGCGTCAAGTTTCGGACAACCGACACTCTACGAATTTTCCAGAAATTCATGTTCAGAATTTACGAAAATAAATTACATATTTAGAGAGATTACCTCAATATGAATCCAACAAAAAAAACGGCACGCTAAACGAAGGTCGGGGTTGACGGGAATCACCTCGGGAAGTCGGGGGATCGCCGGGATCAAAACCACAAAAGTCGGCCACCAATAAACTAGGGTTTCTCGAAAACTGCAACATAATATATATATATACGAGAGCAGCGGCTCAGTGTCGGTGGCGGCTAGGCCACGTGTCGCAATCTACTCCATCCCGCTCAAATGGCCAACGGCCAGATGTGCTTGCGGTTTGGGGTTAAGCCAAACAGGAGTTCGGCAAATAGCCGACTCAACTATTTTATGCACAGTCAGCACGTGGCTGACTGACAGGCGGGCCTGCCCGCCTTCAGCGGGTGGCTGACGGGTGGGCCCCTATGCGCTGACTGTGTATTTATTAATCTAAAAACTGTTTAATAAATCCATTTAACTCCAAATAACTTCCAATAAATATCTAAAAATTATAGAAAAATTGTAGAAAATTATGGAAATTATAATTAAACTCCTAGAACCAGAATAAAAATACTTAGTCTCATATTAATCCCAAATGTCCTCATAATAAATATTGGAAGCCTTTAAAATATATAAATCCTAATAAATAAATACTTAAACATTGCCAAAAATTATGGAAAAATTCCAGAAAATATAAATTAGCATAATGAGCCCTAGAAAAATATTTGGGGTCAATACTTGCTCTTAGGCTACCACAATAAACTCCAGAAGTCCTAGAAAATAGGTTTTTCCACTATTTAATAATCAAAAAAAATTCCTAGAAATTCCTAGAACATTAAATATAAACTATTCAATAAAAATAAAAATATCACTAAATTCTAATCGGGTGGCGGATGCCACACTTGCTGTAATTTTTTTATAAGATTATCACTCATCTTATGTGCAGGCGTATGGAGGGGATTATGCAGGGATTGGTGTCCCAGAATCAAGCAGCGTTCATCAAGGGTCGGTCGATAGCGGAGCACATTCTGCTAGCTCATGAGATGGTGAGGGAGTTCAGCAAACCTGGGGGGATGAAGGCTTGTGTGAAGCTTGACCTCCGGAAAGCTTATGATACGGTCAACCGGGACTTCCTGTGTTACTTGATGCTTGCCATGGGGTTCGACGAGAGGTGGGTTAAGAGGGTGAGGGAGTGCATTTGCTCCCCTACTTTCTCAGTCCTCATCCAGGGTACGCCACATGGCTACTTCAGGAGCAACAGGGGGTTGAGGCAGGGTGATCCCCTCTCCCTGTATTTATTTATGTTGGTGATGGAGTACTTTACATGCATGATGGATACGACGGTGCATAGCAAGAGGATCGTCCCCCTTTTTCAGTTGGTGAGTCCGGTTGTCTCCCATTTGATCTATGCTGACGACTTATTGGTGCTACTCCAGCCTTCCATGCGGGGAATGAGAGCGCTCTCTGACATTATGGAGGAGTTCGGGCGGCTATCTGGACTCAAGTTAAACAGGAAGAAAAGCAGAGTCTACTTCAGCTCCCGGTGTACACAGCAGGTGGAGAGAGCCTTCGCCTTGGGAGTGGACAGAGGCGAGCTCCCAGTGAAATACCTGGGGGTCCCGCTGACGGTCAACTATGCCAGAGAGCAGGATTGTCACAGCTTGGTGGATTTTGCTCAGAGGAGAGTGGAAGGCTGGCAAGCTGCGGGTCTATCATTTGGAGGACGGATTGAGTTGGCACGTTCGGTTATTACGGACATCACGATGTTCTGGCTCCAATCTATCCAGATCCCTACGGCTACTATTCGAAAAGTGGAGGCCATTTGTGCTGACTTCATCTGGAGGGGAGGGATGCATGCGATCTCCTGGGACCAGCTATGTCGGCCTCGGGAGGAAGGAGGAGTGGGGTTGAGGCCTCTTCATGCGGTCAGGAAGGCAGCTTGTGTGAAGATGGCCTGGAGATTCATCAAGGGGGGTCGCTCTGGGCGGAATGGATGGCGAACAGATACTTAAGGAGGACTAACTTATGGGCCTGCAGGATAGACAACAACTTCTCGGTCACGTTTAAGGCCATTCTGAGGTGTCGATCGGTGCTTCAGACCGCTATTTGCAGGAGCATGAAAGATGGGACGACTACCGACCTCTGGCTAGACCTTTGGTTGGGTTCCAGATCCTTGCTCGAGATATTGGGAGGTCAGCTGGACAGAGAAGCGGGCAGGGGGCTCACATGCAGTCGGATCATCAGAGATGGAGTTTGGAGGCCAGAAGGATATCCATATACTGCTTAGCTTGCCGAGGAGATTCGCCTTATTACTATTGACGCTAGCCAGCATGGGGATTCCTGGAGCTGGGCCGGCCCAGGTACGGAGGGCGGGTCAGGTCTATTCTGCTTTCGTAGCTGCTACGACTTGGTTCGGACCCACCACGATCGGGCTGAGGAGGTGGACTTCATTTGGGGCAAGGGGTTGCCCGAAAAATGCAACTATGTGCATACCGACTTCTTCGGGGTAGACTGATGACGAGAGACAGACTCCTCAGGTTTGGGATGCAGATTTCGGATGCCAAATGTGTGCTATGTAATGGGGAGGACGAATCTGTGGGGCATCTCTTCTTTGTATGCCCGGTGACCTGGCACATTTGGACTGAGCAGCGCGCGCAGCTGAGAGGAGGAGTTGGTGTGGATAGAGACATCCGGAGCATTCTCAGCTGGATCCGAGATCACAGAGGCCGGGATCCGGGGTGGGCCAGAAGAGCCAGAGTTCGTCTCGTCACGTCCGTTTGGCACATCTAGAAGGAGCGGAACAGACGTATTTTCGAGGGCTTGACTACCCCCCATTGGAATTCTTCATAACATAGAATTCGATGTATCAGTAATGGCCCAATAATATTATAATTTGGGGCATGGAAAGTTGTGATATTTATGTACTGTAATACCTTTTCCGCTATATGCGAGGAATAAATTCACCCTTATTCCAAATATATATATATATATATATATATATATATATATATAATGTCAAAAGTAGGTTTCACAGTAAATTTTTTTTCCCCCAAAAATATCCTTTATTATATTTACTAATTAAAAAGATTAATTAAAATTAATATGTGATATCTAGGTAAATACAACGGTTGTCCTTTGATATTTCTAATTACAACAACTCTTAAATGCATTGAGTATCTAAAAATGAGGCATTAAAAATGGACTTTGTTTAGATCATTCATTCATTGGAAAATGAACAAATTATGATTACAAGTGTCTTTTAAACTTTCTAATAGTAAATACGTGTAAAAAAACTAGAGCTGTCAAGTGGGTCGGACCTGGGCATGGTCTCACAGGCCCATACAGTATAGTGGGTCGAGCCGGGCATGGCCTAAGGGTAAAAATCTGAACCCAGTTCGGCACATGACCCACGACACAGTGGATTTTGGGTCGGATCAGGTCTAAACGGGCCTGGAAAATATAGAACCAGTCCGGCACATGACCCACAACGCGATGGGCTTCGTACTAGGCCAGCTTTGAACTTAGGGGGCGTTTGGTATGCGGAATACTATATAGCCGGGAATTCTATATTCCCGGGAATCAAATTCCAAGGAATTAAATTTCCTGGAAAATTACATTCCCATGTTTGGTGACAATATAAATATTCCCCAAAAAAAATAAAAAATAATAATAACGAAAAAAATGAACAAATATAAAAAAAATCGGTAAAAACGATAAAAAAAATCGGTAAAAACGAAAAAAAATAGTAAAAACGACAAAAAATAGGTAAAAACGACAAAAACGATGAAAAACGACAAAAAATCGGTTAAAACGACAAAAATGACCAAAAAGCGACAAAAATGTATAAACGACAAAAAATAACAAAAAAGGGTAAAAACGACAAAAATAACCAAAATACGACAAAAACGACATAAAATCGGTAAAAACGAAAAAAAAACCAAAATGCGACAAAAATGACAAAAAAAAAAACAAAAAAATCAGTTAAAACGACAAAAAATCGGTTAAAAACAACAAAAAATTGGTTAAAACGGCAAAAAATTACCAAAAAGCGACAAAAACGAAAAATAATCGATAAAAACGACAAAAAAGGACAAAAAAATCGGTTAAAACGACAAAAAATAACCAAAAAGCGAAAAAAAAATCGGTAAAAGCGACAAAAAGACAAAAATGACAAAAAACGACATAAAATCAGTAAAAATGACCAAAAAAGCGACAAAAACGACAAAAAAGACTAAAAATCGGTAAAAACAACAAAAAAAAGCTAAAAAACGACAAAAAATTGCTTAAAACGATAAAAATTGACAAAAAAGCGACAAAATGGGTAAAAACGACAAAAATAATAAAAAAGTGACAAAAATGACAAAATGGGTAAAAACGACAAAAAATTGCTTAAAACGACAAAAAAAATGGTAAAAACGACAAAAAATGACCAAAAAACGATAAAAACGACAAAAAATAATCAAAAAGTGACAAAAAAATGGGTAAAAACGACAAAAAATCGCTTAAAACGACAAAAAATTGGTAAAAACGATAAAAAATGACAAAAAACGATAAAAACGACAAAAAAAGAATCAAAACTAATCAAAATTGATCAAAAAAGAAGAAATTTTCTTTTGTCCGGGCAAAAAAAAATACCCACCTATTCTCAAGGGATAGAATTTCCATGTTTTATGGGTAAACTATTTATCCGGGTATTTATAATTTTCGGAAATAAATTTTTTATAAGCCAAACAAACGTGGTAATAGATTTCCATCTTAAATTTTTTCGGAAATAAAAAAAATACTGCATACCAAACGCTCCCTTATTGTATCATGCCAACATGAACTTATAGCAGCATGCCAATTTGAACTTACGATAATTTGTTCATATTGGTCTCTTAGTTCTTTTGCTCACTGTTGTGTTTTTTTGCTCACTGCTTTGAGTCGTAGTAACCTAAAAAGATTTGATTGTCTGGTCAGTTTCTAACTAATAAGTTTTAAATCAAGAAAAGAACATTAGCATGCCAATATGATCGTCTCTCTCTATATCTAAAAATCAATATCGACCGGACCGGGCCACGGGACGGGATGTGCTCGGACTTCGGTTGGGCCGGGCCGGGCCTCTCTTACGGTCGATATATGAGGTCCAACACGACCCGGTATACTGGCCGAATCGATCCTGACCGATCCGGACCCACAATTAATCGGACTGGACCGATACATGGGTCATTTTTTTGGTCGATTTCGTGGCGAGCTGGACCATCCCCGCACATTTGACAGGGCTACGTGCAACGCACGTTCATATATACTAGTATATATAATGTGAAAAGTAGGCTTCACCATTTTTTTTTTCAAAAATACCCTTCATACTATATAATATTTTAAAAAATAGATACAATAAATCTCACCGACACCATTTAAAAGAACAGATGCAATGAATTCCAACAACATTTAAAACTTGAGGAATTAATGTATTACGAAAATCGAATGGTTCATGCTACTTGCTAAATCTCCTAAGTTGTTATCGCATAATTCGAAGAGTTTAACCCATAACCTATATAATTAAAAACAGTCAAGTTAAACCAACTCATCAACATCATTCACTCCAAGTGTCTTTTAGTCTTCATAATTATAATCTATGAATAATAAATACGTGCAACGCACGCACGTACATGCGCGTGCGTGCGCGCGATTCTACCACCCAATTAGGTGGTGGTAAACTTTTTAGCTAATAGTACCCAACATCATACTCAATATTGAGAATAATCTTGATAATAGGTGTCTCCAGACCCTCAAAAATTCGTTGGTTCCTCTCTCTAGATATGTCAGACTGCTGCCACCAATCTTATTTTTGCTCTTTGAAACCCCCCCCCCCCCCCCCCCCCCCCCCCCCCGTTGCAGCTCAGTAATCACTCTCGCCATATCCCAATTGCCATCAAATAATAAGTTCATTTTCCTGCCTTGCTCTTTGAGGATTTGCTCTGTAATTGTACAGTTGAAATATAAATGCCCCGTGGATTCATATGCATGCTTGCAAAGTACGCATCTCTGATCGTCTATGCGTATGCCGAACCTCCTTAATCTATCTCTAGTCATTAACCTGCCCCTCAAGATTTTAAACATACATAGCTGCAATTTCCTTGCCGATCCTACATTCGAACTTGCCCGTAGGTGAGTCCCTCCACATCCACATATCCTCCGCAATGTTGGCGTCCACCTGAATGGTTTTTGATGTCCATGACAAATTGCTTTGCCCATTGGTGCCGCTCGGGATACCACACACCATTTGTAAGGATACAACTGAATTAGTTGTCGGCCAATTGTAGGGCCAGCGACCATCTGACCACATTTATCCGCAAGGCTGGCTTGGTGAAGCCAAGGATCAAACCACAAATTCGAGGTATTTCCATCTTTAGGGCTCTGATAATCTTCTTCTTCATAGCGTCTCTATGTCTCAACATGGTTTTAAAAGTAACCGACGAACCCAGAAGTTTTCCCCTTTCAAGTATCTGCCTTCCATCCATTCAGTCCAGAGTGACTTTTTCCAACGCCTCCTTCCTCTTGCGGTCGTCACATGTCCATCCAGCTAATAGCATGAATACCCCCATGCCAAACAAAACTCGCACATATTTTTTCAATTTGTTGTATAGTAGACGTTGGTATATAAGGCACATGTATAATTAGAAGAAAAATAGGGGTCCTGGTCCTCAAACTGTTGTGTTGCTATGTTGTAGGTCACACATGCTTGTAACAAAAAAATAAGAAAGCTTCACCAATGCTTGAACCATAGATAAGTAGTCTATGAAGTTAAGAGGTCCTCGTAAAAGGTCACACTTGTTTACGACAAAAGGAAGGTACACCTAGCTGAAGCGAGGCTCAACCTCCCTTGGTGCTGAGCTTCTTGCCTAGGCGGCACGGACATAGGCGTGCTTTTAACAAGTATGATCCTAATCTTGGATGATTTGAATATAACAGTCATGAGATATGCTAAGACTCCCATGGAGTTGAAGCAATTGTTAGAGATTAAATGTTTACTATCCTTTGGTATGGATAATACCATTTTTATTTGGATGTGTATGAAATGGGAAAGCGGGGATCGTTAGATGGGTACTTTGTTGTTCGAAATGGTGTCTACGTTAAAAATAATTTTCCATGAGAAGCAGATTTAATTCTCTAACTCTTTGTAGGAGGAACATTTTCTCTAATTACCTCAAGGATACCTTGAGCCTGGGAGATCAAAATAAGTGGTTGCATGGTTTTACCCAAGACATTCAAAGGCGTAAGGCGCACTCGAGGCACAAATGGTTTATATCACCCGAGGCACAAGACGTAGTTAAGGTGCGCGTCCGAGCATTGCGATATGCAAATATAAAAAATAGAAAAAATATATATATATAAATAAATAAATTAGTAATGTAAAAAATAAAACCAAATAACATATTAAAACCAACAAAAATATATTAAAACATAACCAAGTAAACTAGCAAAGCAACAGTAGCAGTCAACAAAACTAACAAGAGTTTATATTATACCTATCATGCTTTTAGTAAATTTTAGTTTTTTCCAGTCTAACTGTAACCAACTACTTGTACAAGGTAAGAATTATCTCCATGCTTCAAAGTTTTTTCTATAAATAAAACAAAACCATAAGGGCGCCTTTTCTTGGTTGCACTTTGCAGAAAGGCACACTTAAGGCGCGTCCTGGGTGCGCCTGGAGAAAGATAAATTGCCTAGTTAGATGCGAGGCAGCTGGTGCGCCTTTCTGCAAGGCGCGCCTTTGACTACCATGGTTTTACCTGATAGGTTTGAATGGAAGATCAATGCCATGGAAGAGCAAATTGCTTTGTTAGGAGGCCCCAATCACTCAGTAAATCAGTTCTCTCCGGCCTTGCCATTCACTTAGTGTCCTACTACCTAGAATGGAATTTTCGGAGAACAGGAGGTTGGGGCAGTTTGCAAGAAGAAAGGGTGTTGGTGCACGGCAAACAGATTTGAGGGTATGAACAAGGTAATCCTGTGCAAGCGACGAAGGAAAGCTTTCGATGAACTGATGGACTGCGCAGAGCAAGGGGTGAACGGATACAGAAACCTGAAGGGGCTCAAGTTTGCAGGATGCAAGAAGGGAGGGATATGTTGTTGGAGTTTGGTCTATTTCAAAGAGAATTTTAGTCCCACATCGGCTAGACCAAAGGAGTTGTATCTCTATATAATAGCATTCCTATTTTAGAGATGCACATGTGGTGTGGAGGTGCACATGGGTGTGCCATGTGGGGTTATTTTTCTAATGGGAAAAAGGCTAAATCAACAATAAAAGCATTCATACTTTTTGCTCTTGGGAAATTCATTTCCATGGGAGCTAAGCCCCGTAGGGGCTTAGCGACTCGGTCTCGGACTCGGGCTCATGGGCTTATGAGGCGTAATGTGGCGTTTTATTGGCACACTTTGCACTTAGCATGTCAGCATCAAGGAGCCCTGGGTGTGCGCAGTTGGCAGCAGAACGTGCGTTTGCATGTTCTGGACGGTTGCTACATGTTCGGGGTGGTTATTACCACGTCCCTAACTTTGTGGCAACCGACCAGTTGCTGCAGGGCCTATATAAGGCATCCTCTCTCTAAAGGCTGATTACAGAATAGAAAGAGAAGCCACCAGAAAATTTACGAAGTGTTCTTTAGCACAAGTAAACAGAGAATTCAGACGTGTTCTTTAACACAGTTCTGATCTGCAGCCTTCGAGAGAGAGAGAGAGGAAAGGCGTCGCACCAGCGTTTCTTTTGTACGGGAGTTCGTGTCCATCCGAGGAGTCAGAAGAACAGAAGTGTTCCAAGTTCTCCGACGAACTTGCTGGTTCCTGGAAGCTGTTCGTGTAGGACGAATAAAGCTTTGAGCAACGGTGATCATTCACCCCAGCAGGCCTTCTTCCATCTTTCGTCAGTCACCTTCTTCGTTGCTGCCAGTAATTCTGATTATATCTTCTTTTTAGAAGTACTACGATCTGGTTGCTATTGATTACGAAATCTTTTTAGATTCTCGTAATATCATAACGATATCTTTTTAGATCTTCGTTATACTTACGCAACCTTCCCAGAAGTGTTGCGTTGGAACATTGTTTTTACAATTGTTTCATATTCTCAGTTTTTCATCGAAAAAATTGTGCCCCGGCACTAACAATCTCAAAGCTTTATTGCTTCGATGGAAAACGTTAATGCTTCACTCCTCAATACTGACTTTTGCAAATTAGAAAAGTTTGATGGAGAGCATTATCAAGTCTGGAAGAGGAAGGTTTTTCTCAATCTTCAACTCAGAGACGTAGATCACGTGCTTCTTGAAGAGGAACCTACCGTTCCAGATACTGGGTCTGCTGCCGCAATCTCTGCGGCTACTAAACTTCAGGCCAAGTGGAGAAGAGAAAATAGCATTTACAGGCTACTTATCCTGAATGCTATGGAGGATTCCCTTGCAGAATCCTATTCTAAGAAGAATATCGCTAGAGACATATGGGAGTCTCTAGAAAAACTCTACGAAGAAGACAAGAACCGCAGTAAAATATTTGTGGTTCAAAAATATCACAAGTGGTTCTTTGAGGACGAAAAGTCTATGCTGCCGCAGGTGAAGGAGTTCCTGAAACTGCGACAGAAGCTGGAAGACAAGACGATGTCCCTCCCCGACAAGTTTGTTGTTGGAGGGATTGTCTCAAAGCTCCCCGCTGGGTGGAGCAAGTTCTATGCAAACATGCATAGGAAGAAGCTTGAGATCAGCCTTGAAGATCTCTTGCAGGAAATATATGTTGAGGACCAGATGCGAGCTCAACTGAAGGTGGACACACTGTCCAAGCAATTGGCTAACGCCAATCTGGTTCAGACCAAGGAACCAAGGGGAAAGCAGGCGGCTTTCCACAGCAAGGAGAAGGACTCTGACAATCTAAAAGTCAAGGGAACTTCTATCAAGAAAAAGAAGCCAAAGTCTCAAATATCTTGCTTCAAGTGTGGCAAGAAGGGCTACTTTAAGAATGAGTGCAAATCAAAGACTAAGCAATCAGAGTAAGGAGAGCCTAGTAAGGTATCCATGATCACTGACATTGTTGCTATGATTGTACAGGTTGATGCGGTAAGGACTGACTCTGACTGGTGGGTAGACACTGGAGCCTCCTGTCATGTCTGCTCCAGTAAGGAGTGGTTCACCACCTATACACCTACTTCTGAAGTGGTTATGATGGCGAACCAGGCACAAGCTGAAGTGCTAGGGATCGGGACGGTGGTGTTGAAGCTGACTTCGGGGAAGTCTCTGACGCTTCAAGGCGTGAAGTACGTACCTGCTATCGCCAAGAACCTGATCTCAGGAGGCCTACTCTGCAAAGCAGGCCTCAGGATGGACATCAATGCTGGCCAGATGGTGATGTCTATCAAAGGAACATATTTCGGGAAAACTTTTTATACCAAAAGAATGTTCAAAATTCAGCTTGTAAATCAGTCCAATGTAATTAATGTGATTAATGAAGTCACTCATTCTGCTTATACTCTTGAGTTGTGGCATAATAGGCTAGGACATGTTTATTGTAAACGAATTAACAGAATGTCTAGTCTAGGACTTATCTTCAAGTGTGGGGGTAAGGTAGAGAAATGTGAAGTTTGTGCTCAAACAAAGATCACAAGGAAACCCTTTTCTCGGGTTAATCGAATTACAGATCTTCTGGAGTTGGTACACTCCGATATCTGTGACTTCAAACAGTTCTCTACAAAGGCCGGGATGAAGTATTTCATAACCTTCATCGATGACTTCTCAAAGTATGTGTTCGTCTACTTGCTGAAGGCTAAAGATGAAGCATTCAAGAAGTTCAAGGAGTTCAGAGCCGAAGCTGAGCGGCAGACTGGACAATAACTCAAAAGGATAAGAAGTGATCGAGGTAGGGAGTACAGGTCTCATGAATTCGCATCGTTCTGCAAAGAACATGGAATTGTCAATGAGACTACGGCTCCGTACTCTCCTCAATCAAACGGAGTAGCAGAGAGGAAGAACAGAACGTTAACAGAAATAATTAACTCAATGTTGTTGACTGCTGGTCTTCCTAAGTGCTACTGGGGAGAAGCTGCATTGACGGCCACTTTTATTCTAAATAGAGTGCCTCATGCAACTTCAGACGTTACTCCTCATGAACTCTGGTTCAAGGTCAGACTTAACTTGAATGTCATTCGAGTGTGGGGGTGTCTGGCATATGTCAAGCTTCCAGATCTGAAGATTCAGAAGCTTGGGACAAGAACTACTAAGACGATCTTCTTAGGGTATGCCGAGAAGAGTGATGCTCAGAGATTTCTTGATATTGAGTCAAATCATATTATTAAATCTCGCGATGCAGAATATTTTAAAGATAAATTTGCAAGGCACAAGAATATTGTTCTTGCGGATGTTCCGGAGAACAATGAGGGTGCACAGGTCTTCAATGAAGATGTGGTCCAGGAAGATGTTGTTGTTGAAACAACGGTTGAACCAGATCTCACTGAGCCGTCAACGAAGCGAGTGAGGAGGCCGAAGGACTTCGGAAGTGACTTTCTCACCTATCATGTGGAAGCAGATCCGTTTACCTATGATGAGGCGATGAAGACCAGAGACGCGGTTTTCTGGAAGGAGGCGATTGACAATGAAATTGATTCCATCACCTCAAATAACACTTGGATGTTGGTTGATCTTCCTGAAAGAGCGAAACCCATCAGATGCAAATAGATCTTCAGGAAGAAGATGAAAGCAGACGGAACTATTGACAAGTTCAAGGCTAGGTTGGTAGCCAAGGGGTTTTCTCAGAAGCAGGGGATTGACTATTTTGACACGTATGCTCCAGTAGCCCGGATGACCACCATCAGAATGTTGATTGCTCTCGCAGCAATACATAAGATGGTGATACATCAGATGGATGTGAATACGGCTTTTCTAAATGGCGAGCTGATCGAAGAGATTTACATAGAACAGCCAGAGGGATTGGTCATCAGGGGTCTTGAAGACAAAGTCTGCAAGTTGGTGAAATCCTTATACGGTCTTAAACAAGCTCCCAAGATGTGGCATGAGAAATTTGACAAAGTTGTAAGGTCAAATGGCTACATGGTCAGCGATACGGACAAGTGTGTTTACACGAAGTTCGCTGATGGAAGAGGTATGATCATTTGTCTGTACGTGGACGACATGCTTATCCTAGGTACGGATATTAGCTGTGTCACGGAGACAAAGAAATTCATCTCAAGCAAGTTCAGTATGAAGGACTTGGGGGAAGCTGATGTGATCTTAGGGATCAAGATCATCCGGATAGACACTGGACTAGCGCTGTCACAGTCTCATTATATTAAGAAAATGATCACTCGTTATGGGTATCGGGATCTTCCAGGGATTGATACGCCGTACAGGTGTGATCTGAAGCTGAAGCCTAATTCAGGGGAAAGCGTCAGGCAGCTGGAGTATGCAAGCGTAATCGGAAGTTTGATGTATGCTACTAATACCACAAGGCCTAACATAGCTTTCGCCGTGGGAATGCTGAGTCATTTCACGAGCAACCCAGGTGCTGAACACTGGAAAGCTGTGAAACGGGTTATGAGATATCTCAAGAAGACTCAGATATATGCACTTTACTACAGCAGAGATCCGCCGGTAGTGGAAGGCTTCAGTGACGCCAGCTGGTGCTCAGAGGTGGAGAGCGAGAGGTCCACAGGTGGATTCATTTTCACAATGGGTGGAGCTGCTATATCGTAGAAGTCGAAGAAGCAGACTATGCTCTCACGGTCATCCATGGAATCTGAGTTCTTTGCTCTTGATACCGCAGCCGAGGAAGCAGAATGACTTCGGGAGCTCATATATGATCTTCCAATGATTGGGGCACAAATACCGGCGATACCGATATACTGCGACAACCAGGCGACTGCGGCGGTGGCATCAAATGACCTCTTCAATGGGAAGAAGAGGACTGTGCGGTTGAAGCACAGGATAGTACACAAACTTATCAAGAGAGGTGTTATTGCAGTTATTGATGTTCGGAGTCAGGAGAACCTGGCGGATCCGTTCACCAAGGGCCTCAAGCGCCAGCTGGTCGATGACACAGCTTGTAAAATGGGATTGAAGGCATTCTGATATTGTATTATTGTATTCCTACCATAAAGTTTTATGCTATTAGTTCAAAGATTTATCTACTAGGCATCTAGCTTTTGGTTCAAGGGAGGACCACTAATCGGAAGAATATCGGGAACAGTGGGTACATGTTCTATTGGGCATGGAGAGGTTACGAACCTATAACCACTGTTGTCTACTGTTGTTTTCTGCAAAAAACAGTTCCTGTGGGAAGGTTGGCTTAATTGCCTTAATGAGTTCTCAGGCAGAGTGAATGCCTGGTGTGCCTTACAGGAGGCACGGTAGAGCAGCACTACAAGGAGTGAAACTCCATGCTACAGTGGGGTGACTCCACAATGAGGTTCCTATATGTTGGGTGCTGCCCAGTAATAGGATAAAGCCTCGGCTTTGCAGGCCAAGTCACAGCGGCGTAGCACCGCAAATAGACAGTTAGCCTAATGTTGTATGATAAAAATAAATAGGGGTGTAGTCAGCACTACAAAGAGGAGGAGTTCCTCATGTTACAGTAGAACGACACCACGATGAGGTACCCTGTTAGGGATAAAGCCTCGGTCTTGCAAGCCATGTCGTTGCGGCGTAACACCGCTAGGGAGCCTAAGGCTTCATGCTGGGTAGTTTGGCACTACAAAGAGGCGGTTGCCTCATGCTATAGTAGTATGACACTACGATGAGGTTCCCGGTACGGGGTAAGGCCTCGGCTTTAAGCTATGTCATGGTGGCGTAGCACCGCAAAGGAAGCGCAAAGCGCTTCATGCCATGTCTCTTTATAATGAACTCACCTATAGTGTATGGACAAAGAGATATCAGGCCGTCTCTTGAGGGTAAACTTGTAGACGCCTAAAATTATACACTGAAACCAGGCTGGCTCAGGACCTTTAATGTGTAGCCAGAAGCACATGTAACTACATTATGTAAGTGGAAAGAATTTTAGCTGTGATGCAGAATTCAAGGCTTAGTCCATTCTTGTATTATAGTTTAATTTTTGATCCATGCATGAAGATTCAAGTCGTCAGCGACATCTCTCCTAATATAATATGGACAGTTACTGTGGGGAACACTTATACCCATATATATAGAGATATGTGGGGGATTGTTGGAGTTTGGTCTATTTCAAAGAGAATTTTAGTCCCACATCGGCTAGACCAAAGGAGTTGTATCTCTATATAATAGCATTCCTATTTTAGAGATGCACATGTGGTGTGGAGGTGCACATGGGTGTGCCATGTGGGGTTATTTTTCTAATGGAAAAAAGGCTAAATCAACAATAAAAGCATTCATGCTTTTTGCTCTTGGGAAATTTATTTCCATGGGAGCTAAGCCCCGTAGGGGCTTAGCGACTCGGTCTCGGACTCGGACTCGGACTCGAGCTCATGAGGCATAATATGGCATTTTGTTGGCACACTTTGCACTTAGCACGTCAGCATCATCGCTAGACGCATAGTGCGCTCTAGTTGCGCTCGTTGCGCGAGCCACTTGCGCAGCTACGTTGCGCAAGCCCAGTTGCGCTGACCAGTTGCGCATGCCCAGGTGCGCAAGCCCAGTTGCGCTGCCCAGGTACGCGCCCAGGTTGCGCTCAGGTTGCGCTTGGTTGTGCAGGGTTGCACTGGGTTGCGCAGGGTTGCGCTGGGTTGCGCAGGGTTGTGCTGGGTTGCGCTGGTTGCGCTGGTTGCGCAGTGTGCGCAGTGCGTGCAATACGCGCAGTATGTGCAGTTCAGTACGCGCTCGGTCGCACAAAGTACAAGGAGCCCTGGGTGTACGCAGTTGGCAGCAGAACGTGCGTTTGCATGTTCTGGGCGGTTGCTACATGTTCGGGATGGTTATTACCACGTCCCTAACTTTGTGGCAACCGACCAGTTGCTGTAGGGCCTATATAAGGCATCCTCTCTCTCAAGGCTGATTACAGAATAGAAAGAGAAGCCACCAGAAAGTTTACGAAGTGTTCTTTAGCATAAGTAAACAGAGAATTCAGACGTGTTCTTTAACAAAGTTCTGATCTGCAGCCTTCGAGAGAGAGAGGAAAGGCGCCGCACCAGTGTTGCTTTTGCACGGGAGTTCGTGTCCATCCGAGGAGTCAGAAGAGCAGAAGTGTTCCAAGTTCTCCGACGAACTTGCTGGTTCCTGGAAGCTGTTCGTGTAGGGCGAATAAAGCTTTGAGCAACGGTGATCATTCACCCCAGCAGGCCTTCTTCCATCTTTCGCCAGTCACCTTCTTCGTTGCTGCCAGTAATTCTGATTGTATCTTCTTTTTAGAAGTACTACGATCTGGTTGCTGTTGATTACGAAATCTTTTTAGATTCTCGTAATATCATAACGATATCTTTTTAGATCTTCGTTATACTTACGCAACCTTCCCAGAAGTGTTGCGTTGGAACATTGTTTTTACAATTGTTTCATATTCTCAATTTTCCATCGAAAAAATTGTGCCCCGGCACTAACATATGTTGGGTTCTTGAAATGCATATCCAAGCCGGGGAATATGATTCTTGAGGAGAACCATATGGTTTATTGGAAACAACTGAGCTTTGAAGAAAGAGTTTGGTCTTAAAAGATGTCCTCGCAAACTTAAAGCCTTATGTTGACTTCTGTAAATATATAGAGTGTTGGCAAGAGTTGAGGGAAATCTGGGTTCGTCTCTCTCAGTTATTCTTCCCGTAATTTGCTCTCTTCTTACTGGAAACATTCTGGTTGGTTAATTAGGAATGCCTAATTCTTTACAAACTTTAATCCCAGTGCTCCGTCGCCACTTCTTTCTATTCAAATAAAGCACTATGTTAGATTATATTTGTAATGTAAATATGACCCATACCCATAAGCCCAAATGTAGACACTATATATATTGTAACATACCCTAGTAATGAGAATAAAGCATTATTATTTCCTACATGGTATCAGAGCCTCCAAAAAAATCTTAGCCGATTTTTTTTTCCCATCTTACGCGTCCGATCCCGCGCCGATCCCGGCGGCTCCCACGACGAACCGATCCCGACATCCGCCGACCTGACCGCGGCAGCCCCGATCCGCCCGGCACCGACGTCCGATCCGCACGGCACGGGACCGCCGATTGCTCCCGCGGAAGATGAACCTTCCTGCGTGTCATTAGAAAAGGGTTTACGTACTGAAGTCGATCAAGGAAGTTCGGGACGAGTGGAAAGTGTAATTGGTTTTCCACCACTTCCTAAAGTACGAATCTTAAGGTCAGGGAGGCACAGCATCTGATGCAGGACATGTCCAATACTCATACAACTTGCAAATCTGGAACCAAGTTTTCATTGTGTTTCATATCCTATCAGGTGAATCTTGTAAATTTGAGCTTTTGTAAGTATCCTATTCCGGCGCCCCTGATCGCGGCCGATTCGTCGCCGACCCCGTCCATCAGCGACAGATTCGTCAGAGTTGTACAAAATTTTGTACAACCGACATCCGCTCGCCCTTACGCGCCAGATTCGGCGCCCCTGATTGCGGCCGATTCGCCGCTGACCCCGTCCATCTGCGGCCGATTCGTCGGAGTTGTACAAAATTTTTGTACACCCGACATCCGTAATGACAGATGATGATGCGTCCAGCTACTCCGTCGCGACTGGCGGTGGCGGTGCACACAACCCAAATTATCCTAATCCGAAGGATCCATATTTTCTGAGTTCTTCTGATCAACCAGAAAATATCATTACTCCTATTATTTTCCGTGGACCGAACTATGCTGAGTGGTCTCGGTCGATACATCTCTCCCTGATCTCTAGGCGAAAGATCACCTTTCTGGACGGTACCGAAGTCAAACCTGTTAATGATACTAGTAAATTGCTTGATTGGAGATGCGTGCAAACGCTATTGGTTCAATGGGTTCTTAATACCATTGATCCGTCTCTGAAGAAATCTTTGTCGTACTTTGAGGAGGTTTATCTATTGTGGAACTTGTTGGAGAAATGATTTATTGTTAGCAATGGCACTCGAAAGCAACAAATTAACTTAGCTTTGGCTGAGTGCAAACAAACAGCTTCGATGTCTGTGGAAACCTACTTTGAAAATTTATAGTCTTTGTGGGATGAACAAGCTGCTTATTTCCCATAGCCAACTTGTACCTGTGGTGAACTTGCTGCAAAGCTATAGGCTATGAGGGATGAAGACCACTTTCAGGACTTTATGTATGGGTTGAATGCTGAGATGTATGGTCATACCCGATCTAATCTTCTGGCTCAGGATCCTCAGCCAAGTTTAGATCGGGCATACCAGGCAGTCCGTGAGGAGGAGGATATGCGAAAATCTCAGGTCCAATCTGCTACTGAGGAGGTGTTGGCGCTGACTATCAAGACTTCACCTCGTCTCTCTACTACTTCTAATAGTAGAACCTCAGATTCCAGGGACAAATCAGGTATGATCTGTACTCATTGCAAGAAAACAGATCATGATGTTGCAACTTGCTTTGCCAAGATTGGCTATCATGAGTGGTGGGAGACTCGTCCTCGGCGTGAGGGCGAACGTGGTGCTGGTGGTGGCAGTGGCTCGGCACCACTGCAGAGACGAGATGGGGGTCGCGGTACTGGTGGTGCAGAGGCTGTTCATCATGTCGCCACTGCTGGTCATGGTGTCCCTTCTTGTCTTGCTAGGAGTTCGGCAGACATGATGCATGAAGGGTATCCTTCACCACTCTCAGGTGAACAATGGCAGATACTGATGAGCTTACTGGGTAACGACAATCCTTTCAAACCTGGTTCATCAAACTCTGATCGTCTGATGGGTAAGAATTTTTCTGTCCCTTAGATATTCGATACTGGGGCTACTCTTCATACGACAGGCTCTCGTGACTGTTTAGTTGATTGCTTTGAGGGCCCTGTTTGTCCTGTGATTTTGCCTGATGGGAGTACTATTGAGGCTATTTTGAGAGGCAAAGTATTTCTGACTGCTTCATTGGTGTTGACGGATGTTCTTTATGTTCCGACATTGACATGCAATTTGATCTCTGTCTCACAATTGATTGGTGCCAGAAATTGTGATATGTTATTTACTCCTGATTTGTGTTGTCACGCCCCGCTCCTGCAGGAGCGATCGTCCTCGCTAAGACGTGATGCCGCACGAGCCTAGGTTGCACCCGTACAAGGCCAAGTCCAGAAACGGCCAATTTGCTAGGCCACAGAGTCGCACAGAGTGTCCCCATTTGCAGCGGAAAGTAAATGAACACAAATTGAAGCGAATTCCATCTCTTTATTGATTTTCAAGAAGTTTACAAGCGGCGCTAGGCCGAGTTTACAAGTCTCTCAAGCTCTCTCTCTCTGAAACATAAAAGGCGTGCCAAGTGGCTTACAACATAGAATGATTCATGGTGATGTTCCGATACATTATGTCCTGTATATGGTGCTCCAGCTCCTTGCAACGCTCCAAGGCTCCAGAGATAGCTCCGCGCCTTAGCACGTTCGAGGGAAGCTCCGCACCCGCCGACGTTTCCTGCTTCCTGCAAGCAGACTGGGGGGTTATCAGTACATTGTTATGCACTGGTGGGGAGGCTAGCTCGCCCATAATGCTATCATTACCGAACACGTTCCATTTACTTTTGTGCACCATCTATCATTCATTATCTTTCTAATCTTGCCTTAGGGTCATTTTCATGGCATATGTCATAACCTATCCCGTGTTGTCAAATTCAAGTGTCGTATGGAATTACTTGCTCGACTTACCCATACTTACCGTCCGGCCTTCCCTGTCCAAAGTAAACCAAGTTAGACAACAATTCATATTAAATAACATAATGTGATACTAGCAAACATTCAAGATCAAGGGCATGTCCCTGCCTCGGGTCCTAGCGCATCGTAGGCGTGTTCTTTAACTCATTTGTATAAAGTATTCATTATCATTTGGAGTGGTACATTTCAAGACATTCAGTAGGCACTTGTTCATTTAACTTAGACTACTTTGATTTCAATGCAAGGACTTGCACGTGGATTGCCACCAGCAAAGTCCACTTAATCTATATGCATCGGTCGCTGGCATCACAAGCCATCCTGGACATGTCTTCCCCTGTGGTAATTTCTCACCTATCATGGCGTGCGGCTTGGTACACCCTGATAGTCTTTTAAAATACCCGACCTTACGTCCCCTGGTGGCCAAGCCCGCACTCAGGCCTCGTCCATAAGCCATTTCCTTTGATTCCGTCCGGACCGGCAAGTCCTTCACTCTTTGATCATGCCGCGGAATCCCTTTTTCTTTACGGCACAGCATACGCCACCCCTCGCTCGTACCATTTGTCCACGACCATTTCGTATTAACTTGTCTTTTTAACTTAACGGCTGTCTCTGAGCCGTAGGCTAACCCTTAGCCTTAATGCGTTATCGACCAGGTTGGCGTCCGTGCAGCGCGGGTAGCGAGCCCCGTTGCACGTGCCCGTCATACCTGTCGCTAACCATTTCCATCCTTCTTATCTTTTATTCATTCTTTCTTTCACTTGTTCATTCATTCGTTGATTCATTCATTCACTTATTCGTTTACTCTTTCATTCATACATTTTGCAACTTTCCGTGCGGGAGTCGCCTTGGCGACCCATCGGTCCCATAGTCTTTCAATATTGCTAAGCTCTACTCGGAACGGCTATGTTGATAGTCTTCCCGTTTCATTGTTGTAAACCATTCATTGTTTCATTGTTGAACGCAAGCTTGTGCCTTAGCACGAGCGTGGAGCGCGGTGCGAGAGTTCTCGTATTTTCTATGTTCCTTTCCATATTCTATGCAAGCATACAAGATGGGATTAATCCCTTAGCTAGGTGCTTTGGGTCATTTATTAGCATGCGCGGTGTTATCGCCTAGCGATTTCAGTGATAGTGTCCGTATTGTTATGTGTCTAGGCTAAGTACAGACGGGTTCATTGGAGCCACCCACCTTAGTGATGTTCGCATCGGCCGAGCGATACTTCGAGCGCGCCTTTGATAGTCTAAGTCTGGATTCATCTTTGACGGGCCATTATAAGTCATGCATCGATTCTTCATCTGGTCGATGCCAACTCTTCGGGTCGACGGCTCGTTTGAGTCGTTGCACTTGCCGTTTGAATCGGCATTCCGCTAGGGCGGAGCAGGTCACTACATAATACACCACTCAAAATAAGTCTCGTCCTTGAGACTTCCTGAGTGCAGGTCATCCTACCATTCCTTAACTCGTGTTATCCTGTTTCATAGACAATTCTATCGAACGGCTCTATCGTTCGATAGCATCAAACCATGCTCGGTACCTTTCCAAGTTCCGTGTCGCATACGTTTGATCGATTTTATTGGATGGCTTTTTATTCATCTTTAGAGTTGATGGTACTTATTCAATTCAAGTGTTTCTTTGACTTGGTTGCTATTTCGTCGTATCATGGGACTAAAACGGTCGCACGAGGTGCGTCGTATTTTACCAAACTCGAGAGTCGTAGGCTGAGGCAAACTCACTCATTCCATCATACGCATCTCAACACCCACTTGCAGCTGCATTCGAGTTCATCATATCGCTGAGTTTGGATCGTGCACACATTCAAGGCGTCCCCCGAATACGTACATTTCAACCAAGCTTAGCGACTAGCGAAGTCGGACAAGCTACTCGTAATAGTTTCGATTTGCCGATCGTTTTGCTAACTTTGATTTAAAACCGAACTCACGTGTGTATCACATATTGTTTATCTCGGTCCTCGAGATGATCCGGTTCGCTTCTCAAGCGCTCTTGTCAACGAAATCAATATGATTTCTTCTTAGCGGAGTCGGCCAAGTCTAAGTAATTCCCGTCCGATTCGAGCCCAAGTATTGCACTATCATCGAGTACGTCTTCCGACCAATGATTTAATTCATTATTTCAACATTACTTGCGCCTCATCCATTCCTATCATTCCCATCCTTTGGGGCTATTCTCGTTGTCGTTCACGCACACTCCTAATTCCCCATCCTTCTCTAAGTCTTGTTGCCCAAAGTCTATCGTCCGTCCAGACGATATTGTAAGTGACATCGCACAGGTTCAATCACTCGGCATAGGGTCGTCCGCCTATCCGCTAGGTCAGCTCACAAGGTCATAGTTACACGTCAAGTCCGTGGCTCATCGTGCAACGTCGTTGCACGACGCTCGCCCCAAATCCTATGGTCAAACCATTTATTCATTTGTACGAGAGTTTCTACCCAAGCTCGTGTCACTCAGATTTCTAAACATCGAGCATGATCACCTAATTCGTATCAAGACTTACGTTACACATATTCAATTTCGTTCAATCACCAGTTCTAACCAATTCATGTATTCGATCACGTGGTCATCCAGCTCGATAATACATTGGGCCCCAATCTCACGCGAGTCCGATTATCCATGGCGGTTCATGAATCACCATACAACGCTCCCGCGGAATAATCATTCTCATCGGGGCGTAACCCTTGTTTGAGTTTTAGACTAACCCATTCTCGATACGCGGATTGGACCTACTCAATCCTCAAACTTAATCATCAAGCACACCGAATCATTCTCATGTCACCTTCGTATCAAACCACAAGTCGAAGCAATCAGATTTGCCACGCCATCCAAGTTCAATCACTCCCGCCGTATGAATCACCATATCGACGCTCACGCGGAGTGATCGTCCTAATCCGGTACGACGCATGTGCGAGGCTAGAGTTGCGCTCGCATAAGACAAGAACATCAACGTTGTGGTTGTCAACGAAGCAAATCCAAGCATTTCATTTTCTATCCAAGCCAAGATCGATAGTCCATTTATATTTCGTTCAACTAGAAAATCTTTGAGCCAAATCTATCTTTTCTTCGACACATTTTTAACATTTCAAGTATAGCGTCCAACGGAACAATAACATTTGCACGACCGTCATTCGCCGAGTCAGAGTGCCCCCGAGTTATCGTATATCGATCTTTGATACGCCTCAATACCATCGACGATATGCGTAACCTGACGATCTTCCTTTGTAACCAATTTTGAGTCGTGCGACTGATGTTATTGTCCGAGTCGGATAATCCACAATTTCTTCGATATTCAAGATCAAGTTCGATAGCTATTCCTCAGGCTCGTTTCACGATCGTTGTTCAAACTCAAGTCACAATTCATCTGAATTAATCCGAAATCGTACGCGCGATCCTCTAAGTTTTCTCGATCCAGGCCATTCATTTTCATTCATCGTTCCGAATCATTTTCTAACTTGCGTTGCCCATTGACAAGTTGTCCAAACGACATCTCGTTCGGGACATTCGAAGTCACGACCAACTAAGCGTGACGCATTCTAAGGCTTTGCGTGATCGCATCGCCTCGCCGACATACTCGTTCTATCCGTAAATCCTTTAGTCTCGCTCGAACAATTTCTATGTCGTCCATACACCACTCAGGGTTCGAGCCACTCGACTAATCGTCGACACTCATTCTTATTCTTTTTCGAACCTATCACATACACCACTCAGATTCAAGCCATACGATCTAGTCCTCAATCACGTTCGCGTCATGCGCTAAGACATCCTTCAGCTTCGTTCGACGAATCTCTAGAGTAATCGCTCACGTCGCCTCGACGTACTAAGTTGTTCGCACTAATCCTCAAAATCCAAGCCAATCTTTTTGGTACGCCTAAGCGTTAACTCGATAGCGTTCCTATCGATATACACTCTAAGTGTAGCTTCGTTCCCAACTGAGCGGTACTTGATATCGCTCGCAACTCGATTGCACCCAAAGTCGAGGTGCGCGACACGCGGACTAAGTTGTGCCGCATAACCATTCCGTACGGACTATATTTACGCTTGCTCGCTCAATTGCTAGGGTCATCGTAGAACTAGTTAGGCATGCACGCGACATGTTAACTTTTAGCACGCGTTTTCATTCGAGACAAGTTGACACCGTTCGGCACAAAGGCCTTCGCCTATCGATCCTGTCCAACCGAGTACTTGTACGAGCTTTTGAAAATATTAGACTTATTGTATGGAACATCCCAAGGCACGACGAGAGAGAGCGCACACTTCTTTTATTTCCAACCGAGCTTTCAAAACTAAGAAAATCGAAATAAAGTCCAAGGACGTAAAGCCGTATCCTGATACCAATCTGTCATGCCCCGCTCCCGCAGGAGCGATCGTCCTCGCTAAGGCGTGATGCCGCACGGGCCTAGGTTGCACCCGTGCAAGGCCAAGTCCAGAAATGGACGATTTGCTAGGCCACAGAGTCGCACAGAGTGTCCCCATTTGCAGCGAAAAGTAAATGAACACAAATTAAAGCGAATTCCATCTCTTTATTGATTTTCAAGAAGTTTACAAGCGGCGCTAGGCCGAGTTTACAAGTCTCTCAAGGTCTCTCTCTCTGAAACATAAAAGGCGTGCCAAGTGGCTTACAACATGGAATGATTCATGGCGATATTTCGATACATTATGTCCTGTATATGGTGCTCCAGCTCCTTGCAACGCTCCAAGGCTCCAGAGATAGCTCCGCGTCTT
Organism: Iris pallida; assembly: GCA_029216955.1. Classification (NCBI taxonomy): domain Eukaryota; kingdom Viridiplantae; phylum Streptophyta; class Magnoliopsida; order Asparagales; family Iridaceae; genus Iris; species Iris pallida. The sequence continues at coordinate 6,813,907 of JANAVB010034616.1, read as the reverse complement.
AGCACGTTCGAGGGAAGCTCCGCACCCGCCGACGTTTCCTGCTTCCTGTAAGCAGACTGGGGGGTTATCAGTACATTGTTATGCACTGGTGGGGAGGCTAGCTCGCCCACAATGCTATCATTACCGAACACGTTCCATTTACTTTTGTGCACCATCTATCATTCATTGTCTTTCTAATCTTGCCTTAGGGTCATTTTCATGGCATATGTCATAACCTATCCCATGTTGTCAAATTCAAGTGTCGCATGGAATTACTTGCTCGACTTACCCATACTTACCGTCCGGCCTTTTCTGTCCAAAGTAAACCAAGTTAGACAACAATTCATATTAAATAACATAATGTGATACTAGCAAACATTCAAGATCAAGGGCGTGTCCCTGCCTCGGGTCCTAGCGCGTCGTAGGCGTATTCTTTAACTCATTTGTACGAAGTATTCATTATCATTTGGAGTGGTACATTTCAAGGCATTCAGTAGGCACTTGTTCATTTAACTTAGACTACTTTGATTTCATTGCAAGGACTTGCACGTGAATTGCCACCAGCAAAGCCCATTTAATCTATATGCATCGGTCGCTGGCATCACAAGCCATCCTGGACATGTCTTCCCCTGTGATAATTTCTCACCTATCATGGCGTACGGCTTGGTACACCCTGATAGTCTTTTGAAATACCCGGCCTTACGTCTCCTGGTGGCCAAGCCCGTACTCAGGCCTCGTCCGTAAGCCATTTCCTTTGATTCCGTCCGGACCGGCAAGTCCTTCACACTTTGATCATGCCGCGAAATCCCTTTTTCTTTACGGTACAGCATACGCCACCCCTCGCTCGTACCGTTTGTCCACGACCATTTCGTATTAACTTGTCTTTTTAACTTAACGGCTGTCTTTGAGCCGTAGGCTAACCCTTAGCCTTAATGCGTTATCGACCAGGTTGGCGTCCGTGCAGCGCGGGTAGCGAGCCCCGTTGCACGTGCCCGTCATACCTGTCGCTAACCATTTCCATCCTTCTTATCTTTTATTCATTCTTTCTTTCACTTGTTCATTCATTCGTTGATTCATTCATTCACTTATTCGTTTACTCTTTCATTCATACATTTTGCAACTTCCCGTGCGGGAGTCGCCGGTCCCATAGTCTTTCAATGTTGCTAAGCTCTACTCGGAACGGCTATGTTGATAGTCTTCCCGTTTCATTGTTGTAAACCATTCATTGTTTCATTGTTGAACGCAAGCTTGTGCCTTAGCACGAGCGTGGAGCGCGGTGCGAGAGTTCTCGTATTTTCCATGTTCTTTTCCATATTCTATGCAAGAATACAAGATGGGATTAATCCCTTAGCTAGGTGCGTTGGGTCATTTATTAGCATGCACGGTGTTATCACCTAGCGATTTCAGTGATAGTGTCCGTATTGTTGTGTCTAGGCTAAGCACAGACGGGTTCATTGGAGCCACCCACCTTAGTGATGTTCGCATCGGTCGAGCGATACTCCGAGCGCGCCTTTGATAGTCTAAGTCTGGATTCATCTTTGACGGGCCATTGTAAGTCATGCATCGATTCTTCATCAGGTCGATGCCAACTCTTCGGGTCGACGGCTCGTTTGAGTCGTTGTACTTGCCGTTTGAATCGGCGTTCTGCTAGGGCGGAGCAGGTCACTACATGTGTTTTGTTCAGGACCGAAGTACGAGGATGGTGATTGGAGCAGGTGAACAAAGGGGTGGACTTTACTTCTTGGGGGCGGTCCCAGCTTCTTTGGCTTCGGTGATCCTGGCATGCAAAGAGAGTGATTCGGAGGTTTCGCATAGTAGACTGGGGCATCCTTCAGATAAAGTAATGCAGACTTTACCTTTTCTCTCTTGTAGTAGTGTATTTTCTCATAAGGCTTGTGATATTTGTCATCAAGCTAAACAGACTCGTGATGCCTTTCCTGATAGTAGTAGTCGTGCTTTGAGATGCTTTGAACTTATACACTGTGATCTGTGGGGACCATATAGTGTTCCGTCATCTAATGGGGCACGGTATTTTTTGACTTTGGTGGATGATTATTCTAGAGCTGTTTGGGTTATTTTATTGAAGGATAAGTGTGCTGTTTATTCTACGTTTCTTAAATTTATTGCTATGGTGAAGCGTCAGTTTGGGGCTGATATACATCGTGTGCGGAGTGACAACGACACTGAATTTAATTGTTTACGAGATTATTTTTCATCTCAAGGTATATTGTTCCAAACATCCTGTGTTGGGACACCTCAACAGAATGGAAGGGTGGAAAGAAAACATCGACATATTTTAAATGTAGCCAGAGCATTGAGATTTCAGGGTTCCCTTTCCGTAGATTTTTGGGGAGAATGTGTTCTGGTGCATGTTATTTGATAAATTGAACCCCTTCTAGTATCTTGCATTTTAAGTCTCCTTATAAAATTTTATATGGTTCGGCTCCTTCGTATGATCATCTACGTATCTTTGGTTGTCTGTGCTATGCGTATGATTTGAAATCCCGACATGATAAATTTGCTAGCATGAGCAAAAAATGTATATTTATTGGGCATCCACTTGATAAAAAGGGATGGAAACTGTATGATGTGGAGACTGGTGAATTTTTTGTGTTCCGTGATGTTACTTTTTATGAAAAAGAATTTCCTGGGTGTGGCTCTGCTAGCGAGATGTCTTCTGTGACACGCCACACATCTATTGAGGTGCCGGGAGACGATATAGAGGCTTTTGGGATGGTGTCGACTACGGTTTCTGAGGCCGGAGTGATTGCTGGTGGCGCGACACCGAGTAGCGAGGATGCACAGGTAGCTGCAGAAGTATTGACAGAAGAATCCGCTGGGGGTAATGCGGATACTACTGATGATACAGGGGATACAATATTGCCAGAGGTGCCCGACGAGGTAGTATTGGAAAGAGGAATGAGAAAGAAATCACAGCCAGTGAGATTACAGGATTTTGTCACGAATGCTGTTCGAAGTAAAAGTTCCCCCTTCACCACAGTTCATCTGTTCCCGTCACTTTCTCAGGTACTTCGTATCCTCTGACAAAATTTCTAAGTTATGACATATTTACTGCTGGACACAGAGATTTTCTTGCAGCCATCACTGCAGGTGTTGAGCCTACTTCATATCGCCAGGCCTCGCGAGATTCAGGCTGGCGTGCGGCTATGCAAACTGAAATACAGGCTCTGGAAGATAATGGGACATGTAGTCTTGTCGATTTGTCTCCTGGGAAGAAAGCATTGGGAAGTCGATGGGTGTATAAAATAAAGTACAAATCCGACGGACGTATTGAGCGCTTAAAAGCATGGCTGTTTGTGTTCGGTAATCATCAGGTTGAGGGGATCGACTATTCAGAGATATTTGCCCCGGTAGCTAAGATGCCTACAGTTCGGGCATTCTTGGCTGTTGCAGCTGTGAAAGGCTGGACTTTGCACCAGATGGATGTGCACAATGCTTTTCTTCATGGAGATCTGACAGAAGAAGTATATATGAAGTTGCCGCCAGTTTTTTCGCATAGTGAACCCGACAAAGTGTGTCGCCTGCGTAAGTCTCTATATGGATTGAAACAGACACCACGTTGTTGGTTCGCTATGCTTACTGCTTCTCTGATATCCTATGGATTTATTCAATCACATTTCGATTATTTTCTTTTCTCTTTTTTTAAGGGGAAGGTAGAGTTGCATGTTTTGATCTATGTGGATGATATGATTGTGTCTGGTAATGACACGGGTGCTTTAGATGCTTTCAAAAAGTACCTTAGTTCTTGCTTTCACATGAAGGACCTCGGTGTGTTGAAGTACTTTCTTGGCGTAGAGGTGGCTCGGAGTGCGGAAGAAATTTCCTTGTGTCAAAGGAAGTATGTTTTGGACATCATTTCAGAATGCGGTTTGATGGGGTCTCGCCCTGCTGGTTTTTCCATGGAGCCCAATCACAAGCTGGCAGAGTCGACTACTCCAAGGATGGCGGATGCAGAGACTTATCAGAGGCTGGTTGGGAGGTTAATTTATCTCTCATTTACTCGCCCTGACTTGGCCTATGCTGTGCATATCTTATCTCAATTCTTACAGGAGCCTCGACAAGATCATTGGCATGCTGCTTTGAGAGTTGTCAGATATCTCAAAAATGTACCAGGACAGGGTATTCTTTTGAAAGCTGATTGTGATCTTCGTCTTTCTGGTTGGTGTGATTCCGACTGGGCAAGTTGTCCCTTGACTCGCCGCTCTGTTACAGGCTGGTTGGTGTTTCTGGGGGATCTCCTATTTCTTGGAAGACCAAGAAGCAATCAACTGTTTCCCGATCTTCTGCTGAAGCTGAATACCGATCTCTTGCTGCGCTTGTTTGTGAGTTGAAATGGTTGAAGGAGTTATTGCTGTGTTTGGGCGTTCGCCAGGTGTCTGCTATGTCGGTGTATTGTGACAGTCAGTCAGCCCTGCACCTGGCTCAGAACCCGGTATTTCATGAGCGCAGTAAGCATATTGAGGTGGATTTGTATTTTGTTCGCGATGCTATTAGAGATGGCACCGTAATAGCCTCGCATGTTCCTACTTCTTCTCAACTGGCTGACATCTTCACCAAGCCCCTTGGAAAGCAAGTGTTTGATTCTTTCCTTCCCAAGTTGGACATTTGTGACTTGCATGCTCCAACTTGAGGGGGGGTGTTAGATTATATTTGTAATGTAAATATGGTCCATACCCATAAGCCCAAATGTAGACACTATATATATTGTAACAAACCCTAGTAATAAGAACAAGACATTATTATTTCCTACAAACTATGTCACTGATTTAGTATTTTAGGCTACACTTCGTCTTTTTTTTACAGACTTTAATCCCGGTGCTCCGTCGCCACTTCTTTCTATTCAAATAAAGCACTATGTCACGAACTTAGTGTTTTAGGCTACACTTCATCATTCTTTACAAACTTTAATACCAGTGCTCCGTCGCCACTTCTTTCTATTCAAATAAAGCACTATTTCACGGATTTAGTGTTTTAGGTTACACTTCGTCGCGTGCGGCGCACTATCTTCCTTTTCGAAGGCTCGTGCAAGTCTTTCCGAATCCGCTTAGCAAGAATGCTAAGAAAATTAAGAAGAGTGGAGCAAAATGGGACTCGTAAGAAATTCTTCTATTACTTGGAGAATGCTTACAAGTTTTGGTGGTGAGGAACAAATGAGGTATCCCCCTTATTTATAGTGCCCATAGCTCTTACATGGAAACTTCTGGAATCGGCATATTTCAGGAATTAGTCTCTACTAGATAAGAATAAAGGAAGCTTCTAGTACATCTATAAAGATCATGATATATCTAGAAGGGTTTGGAGTCTTCTGGAAGATTTTCGGATCCTCTGAAAAATTATGGGGCCTTCTGAAAAGTTCCACCATCTTCTAGGACATTCTGGAAGTTTTCCGCATAACCTTGGTCCGTGAAAGGCTATACAACTTTGCCTCAGACGGAACTCAACATACTATCTATGCAAATCCAAACCAGGTTTTGACTACAAGAGTGTTTCTAACTATTCTTAAAAATGGTATGAAAATAGAGTAGTTTCTAAAGTTACGTTTTGAAAATGCTATTTCATTAGATAAGTCACGTATTCAGAATGCAGACCTCACTTTCATTTGACTAAAGTCGTGTTCCCACTCACAATTTCTCTAATTAAAGTTGCGTTCTGTAAAAGTATCCTTAGAGATCCTTAGAAACTACTGTATTTTGACAGTTTTAAGGGTTCTTTTCTTCTTCTAAGAAACTGTATTTGCTGAAGTCCATCCCAACCAAACACAGAAGGACATCACCCTCATCTGCATATACCAGTTGGAGTACGCAAAAATGCACTTAAGCCAATGTAGCTATTACATTACAAATCAACATCTGAAGGCTTCAGAAGCTTCATGCCCAAGATGTGGTTAACAGCTCGAGTACTGGAAAACACGCTGCACCTCACCTTTAGAATGCCCTACTACAGATGTGATCATCCACTTGGATGAATAGAGTGAAGGACACCAATATTAAGGAGCAAAGGCCATTGTGTTGGAATATGAGAATGTTGTAGTAATATCTGTGACAGAGATATGGTTACTGATATTTAGCCTCTTGCTCACTCAACATTCACTTAGCTCAATCCATGGACACTGTGTTCTATCACAATAGCTGTGAGGTTGGAATCACATTTTTCTTGTGAAGGGACACATTATGTTTTAAGGACATGGGGTTTAACCTTAGAAGCTATAAGCGGAAGTGGGGTCGGGAGCGGGAGAGTATGATTACTTAGAAAAGTCTAAAATTTGGAACGTGTGTTAAATTTTTTTTTAATGTTTATTGGTTATTGTTAGCAAACTTTATATTTTAATATTTTTTTGGAATTTATAAACTTCAGTTCAAAGTTACAGAGAGATCTCGTATGATAATTTTATGATGTCAAGGTAAGTTATCATTAGTTTCTTGTTACTTTGATGAACGTATATTATTTTATTTTATTTTTAACTTTCTTTCAAAATTTGTCCTCTTTTAAAATTATGGTCATGTTATAAAAAACGCTCATGTCGTCGAGGAAATGAGCTCCCCGTTCGTAAGTAAGAATCGCCATATCGAGATTTTTACTGAAATTTGTTGACTTCCTAGCCGATTTTGACTTCTAAGATTTTAACACCATGCGGAATGGATACATATTTCTCTTATGTCTTTCTAGCTTAGTTTTTCTCTTTAAGGAATGAATGAAATCCCCTCAGGTTTTTTTTGCAGAATTATCATCCAGAATAAAGAATTTTACCTAATTTATAAAAAAAGTAAGAAGTTTAGTGTATTTGCGTTGTGGGTAACGAAACGACAATACCCATGGCGCGCGGTGGCTTTGGAAGAATTGCAGACGGGACGCGCCAGCGCCCATGGCGCACGTGGAGGGGAGCGCCAGCGCCCATGGCGCGCTTGGCCAACGACTATTTTTTTCTTTTTTTGCACAGATATGCATGCTAACGTGTCACTCCCATTTTTCGTTATACGTATTTTCAGTAGACGTGTACGGATTCCCGACCCGTATTTTAACTTGTCTAACCATGACTTGTCCTGGTTTGGTCTCGGTTTAACTTGGTTTAGCTTGGCTTGGTTTATTTTGGTTTTGGTTAGAGATTGAGAGGATTGATATAAATATCAACTCCACTCTCTCTCTCTCTCTCTTCATTATTTCCTTTACTTCTTCATTTACTTCTTCTTCCTCCATTAATTCCCTCCAACCACCTTAGGCAAGTGCAACTTGCTTCATGGACGAACTCTATTTTAATTCACTACCAGAATAAGTCGTTTTAGCGACGCCTAAAGACGTCGCTAAAATGACAATTTTCGTCGCTAACAATATTTAGCGACGAAATTACCGACATTTCTGGCTGGTCGCGGAAATGTTAGTCGCTGATCATCTAAACATCGCCAAACGTCGCAATTACCGACGTTTGCCGACGTAATTATACGTCGGTATAATGCCGACGTCTACCGTCGTGTAGTCGGTGGCTTTGCGACGTAATATATAGTGTCGCTACGCGTCGGTAAATTTACCGACGAATTACCGTCGAGTCGTCGGAGGTTTAGTGACATGATCAAAGTCGCTAAACGTCGGTAAATTCTGGGAATTCCTGGGGATGATTAGCGACGTTTACCGACGTGTACCGACGTCCTCCGACATATACTGACGTCGCTAAACGTCGGTAACCTGGATAATATCGCTTATCTACCGACATTTGCCGACGCAAAATTACGTCGGAGGACGTCGGTAAACGTCGATAAACGTCGCTAAATCTGCAAAAAAATAAAAAATAAAATACAGAATGTCCATTTCTCCCTGCAGTTTAAAAAGCTAACCATTTCTGACTATAGAATAGGATCCAAACAATCACAGAATGTCCATTTCTCACTGTACACAGGTTTCAGTCCCTATAACCAAGTCTACAACAATCACACAATGTCCAGTTCTCAGAATGTCCATTTCTCACTATACACATATTTCAGTCCCTATAAGCAAGTCTACAACAATATCACTTCACAATACGAAGCATTGTCGACTACTTTCCAACGATACTAATCCGAAATGGTATATAATAATCCAACACCGTCGATACCAGTCGAATGGCTTAATTGCCAAGTATGGGAACGAATGGCTCAGAACACAACCCAAAATTTATTCTAGCATACATTAGTGTAAATCATCTATGTTCTGTACATATGGTGTATTATATGTTCTTATCGTATCTAGTATCTGAAGAATGTAACAGAATCAAGATGAACTCACATAATGTAATACTAAGACATCATCTACTACTATATAAGATATAGTGATAGGTTGTCGTATCATCATTGCCGAGAGATGAGGGTCGGAGGACAGTCAACTTTATCTACGGATACATAGTTTCTGCCTCGCCAGTCGAATGGCTTAATTGCCAAGTATGGGAACGAATGGCTCAGAACACAACCCAAAAATTATTCTAGCATACATTAGTGTGAATCATCTATGTTCTGTACATATGGTGTAGTATATGTTCTTATCGTATCTAGTAGGAAAGAGTTGGAAGGATTATGTCAAAACACACGGCTTAGAAAATTATGACATGTTAGTCTTCCGACACCGCGGTAACATGATATTCACATTAAGGGTCTTTGACAAGGTGACATGTTGTGAAAAGATATATCCTTATAGTTCTCCTACGGATTTGAAGAAAACCTCTGTAATTCCTCCTGGTCATGCCGTCGGCTGTGCTGCTTTCCCCTCCTCTTCCTGCACACTTCTTCTCCCCCGACTCTACACTTGAGGTGGATATCATATGTGGCTGAGAGAGTCAAATAAGAAGAAAGGAAGTAGGGAGGAGCAGATGGGTCCAGAGCCATGGTGGAGGAGAGGAGAAGGAAGATGCTTGATCAGCATTGTCTTCCGGATCGTCCTCATCAAGGCATAACGGGCTGCTCAGCGTGCCCAGCTTCTTCAACTTCTCGCTGGCTGCAGAGTCAAAATGGGAACGGGTCCTCTTTGCCGGCCCGGAGCTCTGACTCGCATTCGTTGCCGCGCTACCGATTTTCTCTCCTCCTCCGAGTCTTCCTCCTTCTCCTCCTCCTCCTCCTCGGAGTCATCGGAGAATGAGTCGAATGAGTCGGCGGTGATAGCAGATGATTGTAAGACATGGAGCAAAAAAACAGGCGAAGAAGAGGACGATACAAGTCGAAGGGGAGATTCGAGTGACAATGTAGGCACCGAGAAGTTGGATAGCGTCACAGACGAGGAGGCTCGAGTACAAGGCGGCAATGACGTTTATGTGAAGAAGAGGTACGAAATTTCTTTTCTTATGACCCGCGTCAGAGGAGGAGAGAAAACCGGTAGCACGGCGACGAGTGCGAGTCAGAGCTCCGGGCCGACAAAGAGGACCCGTTCCCATTTCGACTCTGCAGCCAGCGAGAAGTTGAAGAAGTTAGGCACGCTGAGCAGCCCGTTATGCCTTGATGAGGACGATCCGGAAGACAATGCTGATTCAGTTTTGCCTTCCTTGGATGGTATTGATTATGTAGATCCGTGTGTAAAAGAGGAAGAGATTGGGAGTAGAGTGGACCCGGAGGAAAATGAGAGATTGGAAGCTGGGTCAATATCTAAGAAGCGAAAGAGAGTCGAGGATTCTGATAGGTTGTCGTATCATCATTGCCGAGGGATGAGGGTCGGAGGACAGTCAACTTTATCTACGGCTATACAGTTTCTGCCTCGCCAGTCGAATGGCTGCAGGGACTATGTCCTGATCACCATGTCGTACCGTAGATTAATACAAATGGAGATGAAGAGCCAAAATACAGAAACCAAAATACAAAATACATAATCCAAAATATAAAATACAAAATACAAAATATAGAAACCAAAATACAAAATACAGAAACCAAAATACAAAATACAGAATCTAATCCCTGGGTTCACCGAAAATACAAAACACTGTGAGAACGGATGGCTCAGAACACAACCCAACCGGAGAGGATACACTGAGAGATCCATCTGAGTAGGACGTATACTCTGAGAGATCACCTTTACAAGAATGATATCAGTAGTGGGATTGAGTGCTGGAGGAGATATTATCAGAGTATACGTCCTACTCGGATGGGTCTCTCACCGTTACTATTTTTTTCTGACAGCATGGTGGATGTGCTCCCTCAACAGATTCTTGCTCCGAGCCAAAACTTTGTCCCAGAGCTCAAGTAGACATCCTTCGTATAGAGCTCGAGTGAGAGGTTTCTGACAGCATGGTGGTCTCCTTTGGCGTGAGGAGAGATGTCGTCCCTTGCAAGTGTTGCACGAATAGAACTTTTGGTCTCACTAGCTACCGGTGCTGGATGAATAGAACTCTCGGTCTCACTAGCAACCGGTGCCACTTCTTTCTTAACTATAGGAGGAGCCACCTCAGCATTCACTATTTCCCTTAAACGACGTGCCGCTCCTCGGGTCATGGGTGCCATCTGGTAAGATCGATAGTCACAAATAATATAATTGTAACATAAACAAGCTAAAAAAACCATCATGTAATTTGAGTATATTTTCGAAAGCAGAGGGATGAGGGTCGGATGACAGTCAACTTTATCTATGACTACATTGTTTCTGCCTCGCCAGTCGAATGGCTGTAGGGACTATGTCCTGATCACCATGTCATACCGTAGATTAATGCAAATGGAGCTAGAGCTGGAGCCAAAATACAGTTGGTACTAACCTTAATAGAACAAACACTCTCATAGCTCAAAATACTAACACATGCTTACGCCTTACTCTTGTGACACTCCCTTTCAAACACAAACACACACCTATATGTTCCCTTACACATGTTGCCATGTTACCTATAAAAATAGGAAACCCTTGTTGTCTATAATAAGACACAATTCTACAAAGAGAACCATACTGTAGAACTCACACTTTAAGACAATAGATGAAGGAAGACTTGTATGGAGGATCGATAGGGTTGAGCGATATCATTTTATTCTACAAAGAGAACCATACTGTAGAACTCATACTGTAGAACTCATACTTTAACACAATTCTACAAAGAGTTGTCATAGGGTGTTGAGCGATGTCATTTTATTCTTTTCTTCTTCTTCTTCTTGGGATTTTGAGTATTGGATCTTGAGACATATATAGCTAGAACTTACGAAGAATGGAGTACCATACTTCAACAAATAGATGTTGACTAATTGGTTCATATACTTGTTGTCTAAAATAAGGGTAGGAATGTTGCAAGGTGAAACAATGTATCAAACACTATATCGAAACCCAAACCCAATATACAAATCCAAATTAATACGAAAATACACAAGTATATGTAGGGGATTAAGTGTACAGAGGTGAAATACATATATATGCATGCTTCGGGGTGTCCACGTGTCCAACAAATGGACACAAAGTGTCCAAAACCTCACGAACACACTGTATCAGTGAACACATGGTCGTAATGTGTCTCAGTGTCCATTTTGGACACGAAAAATACCTCAATTAGGGTTAGGGTTTACCTTCAGTCTCCTCGCGGAGGTGGAGGAGGAGGAGGAGGACAATTTCGGTGTAGGAGGAGGAGGGGATTAAGTATACAGAGGTAAAATACATATATATGCAAACTTGGGGGTGTCCACGTGTCCAACAAATGGACACAAAGTGTCCAAAACCTCACGAACACACTGTATCAGTGAACACATGGTCGTAATGTGTCTCCGTGTCTATTTTGGACACGAAAAACACCTCAATTAGGGTTAGGGTTTACCTTCAGTCTCCTCACGGTGGTAGAGGAGGAGGATCTCGCGGTGGAGGAGGAGAAGGGGCTCGCGGTGGAGGAGGAGGAAAAGAAGGGGCTCGCCGGAGGGAGGAAAAGGGGCTCGCGGTGGAGGAGGAGGATGAGCGGCGCCGGAGGGAAGGGGGTCGGGCTGTCGTCGAGCTCGGGAAGAGGGGCGAGAACAAAAAATTTGGGGAGAGGGAGAAATGAAAAGTCGAACCGAGGAAACCCTATTTAGCGAAAGTTAGCGACGTCCGTAAATACGTCGCAAAACGTCGGCCTTCCTTTAATATTCGGCGACGTCTTAGTCTTTGCGACGCTAAACGTCGCTGAACTAATAAAACTAGCGACGTATTCCGACAAATCAACGACGTTGGTTTTTATTACACTAAAGGTAGTCGCAATATGTCACTGTTTGTCGCTATCAGCGACGTATTGTGACGTATACTTTTGGAGTCGCTAAATCCAAAAATATTAGCGACGTTATAAGTCGGCCTCGCTAATTTCGTCACTGATTTGACTTATTTTGGTAGTGATTGTTCCATTGTCTTCCCTACAAGCTTCTAAGACTATTTAGTACTTAGCATTTTTGGTTTTGGACGATTAATTCTTGTAGATCTAAGTTTTCTTAAATCTTGCTTTTCTAGGATTTTGATCTCTCAAACTTTATTATTTTCATGTTTTGATTGTTCTATGTTGTAGAGAATTTAATTTTACCCAAAATAGACCTTTAAAAACTCGAATTTTGATTTATTTTGAGTGATTTATGGACCTTGAAAGTTTATGGGTTCCATGGTTCTTCTTCTCGGGTTGGAGAAGAAGAACAGTGTGTGGGCGCATGGCATTTTATGCGCCCACAGTGACTTCAGCCTTGGGCGCATAGCCCTTTATATGTGCCCAAGCTCCCCGCCTTCCTCAGTGTGGGCGCATGGCTTTATATGCGCCCACGACTTTTGGGTGCTTATGCACATAACTCCAGATATGTATTAAGTTATAGTATCCCTTTGCTGTGGGCGCATAGCCATTATTATGCGCCCACATGGCCAGTATAGATGGCTCCTGACTTAGCTTCCCATTGTACCCTACCTCACTCATGTGGGCGCATGCCCTTAGGCGCATAGCCTTGGGTGCATGCCATTCTCAGCACATCTATTTTGGGTGTGTGCTCTTCATGACACCCCATTGACCCCTTGGGCCATCTCTTGCAAATATTCGTACTTTCCCCATGGTCCTTAGTATGAGTTGTGACTTGTTTGTACTCTTTACTTGAATGGTCCTATAATGTTATTTTCCATGTTGCACATGTTCTCGGAGCCTTACACACGATCTTGGCATGGCATGTACACTCTCTAACAACTCCTTGATAGTGGCACGCCGTGGTGCACTTACATGAACACGACATGACAATATGACTTTACATGATAACTTTTGATAGTGACATGTTGTGGTGCACTCTTGATAAGCAACTTGACATGATAATTCTTGATAGTGGTCCGTCGTGACGCACTCTTGACAAGATAAGTAATCTTGATAAGTAACCTAACATGATAATCTTGATATGCTATTGCGACGGCTATCTTGACTTGCTAAGTAACTCTTGTCTTGACACCGTGGATGATCGTTCTTGAATGTACTTGTATAAGCTGCCAGTCTCGTCTCGCATCATGTTTAGGACTTGCATTCCTGGCTATATTTTTTAGAATTTATAAACTTCATATGGAGAGATGTTTCCAGTTACAGGCGTTCCTATTATCTCGGCCACACCTGATGGACTTGTAGCCTGCCGACGAGTATAACACATTTCCAGCCCACTGTCATGTGGGACACTCCTTGAAATAAGTAATATGCACACTGTCATGTGTTGCACTTCAAGTCACCTAATAATTCTTGATAACTCTTAAATAAACCTCGCCTGGATAACCTGGATAGCTGCAGGGCTTGTGACTGCTGGAACATCTCATTGCATCTTGCTAGTAACTAGGCTTGTGATAACCCTAGTTAGTTAAAGTATCAAGCCGTACTCTTTGCTTGGCCGTAAATGTTGGATAGAGTCCAAACCTGTCTAGTCTTGTCTAGATCCAGTACATGGCTATCCCAGGACATGTTTGCTTACTCATGGTGATAAATAGTTAGAGACGAGGTTCTGTTCAGGCGAAGGGTTACAACCCCGGTCCTTGTTTGGTTTACGGATTGTAACCTGGCTTCCGAAATAGTTCCTCGTCCTCTCGTCTTTTATTGCCCATTTATATTTCTTGTCTTCTTATTATTATTTTTGTT
>JANAVB010034616.1:6768114-6778192 GCA_029216955.1 Iris pallida | reverse complement strand
CTAGACACCCTGATATCATTGAAGGTTACTCCGATACAAATTGGGTAACTGATTCACATGATATGAAATCTACAACTGGATATGTTTTCACCCTGGCAGGAGCTGTAATATCCTGGGGATCATGTAAACAAACTATCATTTCTAGGAGTACAATAGACTCTGAAATGATAGCTTTAGATACTACTTGTACAGAAGCGAATGGCTTAGAAATCTTAATATGCAGATACCTATTTTGTTCTTCCTATTCCTACAATTTCTATAAAATGTGATAATAAATCTGTTATAGAACTACTAAAGCATGATTCTGTGAATGCTAAGATGAACAGGCACCTGCAGTTGCGCTTCAAGTCAATAAAGATCCTATTGGACAAATATGTGGTTCTTGACTATATAAAGTCAGAAAAGATCCTTGCAGACCACTTAACGAAGGGTCTGTCTAGGACATTGATCCTAGAATCATCGAGGGGGATGGGGTTAATCCCATAGTATAGTCACCAGCAGTGGCAACCCAACCGAGTCTGACTGGAGATCCCAAGAAGCCGGTTCAATGGGTAGGAACAAGCTGGACTAGGTGACTATTATGGAACACTGACCTGAGATTAAATTTACTTTAAAATAAAAGCCCAGGAGGCTGTACATGTGTACATTAATACCCCATCCCTATGGTGACAGTGTTCCTTTTGTATGGATAGGGTGAGTTTAAACTCTTAATAAATACAAGCATGATATGCATGGTTGATTCATATCACCAACCCTTGACGACTTACCTATATGAGAGGTCGTGAGGGCCGCGACTATAGGACAAGGCGATCCTAGACAACTCTCATGAATATGTAAATAGCGCATGGCCAATCAAACGTGCCACCGATAGACCCAAGTACCTCTAGCATACTATGTGTGCTATTTTTGAGTCTAGTTCAAGAAGACTGATTCAAGGCGTAGTCCATCAAGTCTTCTTCAGACAAATATACAATAGTCACTACGTGAGATTCAAGGCTGTAGTCCATCTCATTTATGCATAGTATACAACTGCCAGAAACTCTCTTACTTTTCTCTTCTCTTATATTTCCTTCTTTTATTACCTTGGAACTTGACCTTGGGGGGGAGGATTGTTGGCTGTGCTTGCTTTTTTGAGCACACACACATAATGGCAAAAGCTCAACTTCCTCCTATTCACTTTAGTCCCACATCGGATTAGCAAGAAGTGGGATATTTGTGTATGTATTACCATCCCTCTTTTGCTTCATTAAAAGTTGTGTGTGGGAGATCCATGGGCCACACTCGCGCGCCGCCGCCGCCGCCGGGCCCGGCTAGGCTCGGTTCGGTTCGGTTCGGCGCGCGTATCACCCCCACTTTCCTAAACAGGGCTAATATGGTCATTTACAATTTTATTATTTTAATTTATTTAAATTATTATTGCTAGTGTTTTTACATTATTAGTTAAATAGGTATTTTGTTGATATAGAGAGATATACATGTTCAATAGAGTTTTTTTATAAAATCTTTAATATATTAAATAAATATAGAATATAAATATTTTTTTATTTATAAATAAATTAAGGTTTTTGTATATGTATATTATTTGGTATATCCATTTATGGAGTTTCTATATATATATATATATATATATATATATATATATATATATATATATATATATATATATATATATATATATATATATATATATATATATATATATATATATATATTATTATATATATCTATATATTATATATATATATATATATCTATATATATATATATATATATATATATTATACATATATATATGTGTACATATATATATATATATATATATATATATATATCTAATATAATATATATAATATCTATATATAATATATATATATATAGATTAATATATATATATAAAAAATATATATATATTATATAATATATATATATATATAATATATATCTATATATATAATATATATATGTATATATATATATATAAAAATATATATATATATATATATATATATAATATATATATATCTATATATATATATATATATATATATATAATATATATATAATATACATATATATATATTAAATTATATATATATTATATATATAATATATATAATAATATATATATATATATATATATATATATATATATATCTATATTATATACATATATATATATATATATATATATATGTTATATGTATATATATATATATATACAATACTATATATATACAATACATATATATACAATACATATAACATATAATTATATATATATATATATATATATAGATATATATATATATAGATATATATATATAATTATTTTTTTTTAACAAAGGAAATTTATTGAAAATAAAGGATAGCTCCGAAGGAGCAATACAAGCGGGTGCTGGACGGAAAACACAAAACGGGTCCAAAAATACATGGTAGAAAGTGGAAATGGATCGGAATCTAGAATCCTAAATACCAGATCGGAACGGCAAACCAAAAGTCGAGAAGTGGAAATTAGGGGGAGTGGGGCGTGGATGGGGGTGTGGGCACTCTGCCCTGGTAGGATGTTTTTTTTTTTTGTGGGTGGAGGGGTGTGGGCACTCTGCCCTGGCAGGATTTTTTTTTTTTTTTGAAGAGAAATCGAATTTGAAACGAAAATTCAAATTCAAAAGGAGCTGGCCCCTCACGCGTGACCCGAGGGCGGGCTAACGCGCAACCCGAGGGCGGCCCACGTGGGAGTCACACGGCCCGAGGCCAGAGCGGACTGCCCGAGATCGCGAGCCCCGAGGGCTGGCCGTTCACCTGCCCAGCCCGAGGCGGAAGGCGAAACCGCCCGGAGCCAGGGGGCTCCGGCAATGACGACGGGAGGGGAACGCCGGGGGGGTCCGTCGACGAAGACAAAACGTGGCGGCGGCGCTGTGGACGGGGCCCGAGGAGACCTCGATCGTTAGCCTCCCCACGCAGGCACAGGGGGAAAAGCCCGAAGGGGGCTCTCCGCCGGAGGGGGTGGGCAAGCCGCCCGGAGCCAGGGGACTCCGGCAGGGGCGACCGGAGGAGGGGACGTCGGACGGAGCTCTGGCGCCAGGAGGAGGGGACCGACCACCTAGCCGGCGAGGACGACGACCCGGAGCGGGGGGGGACCGGCAGCGGAGGAGAGGGAAGAAGAGGGGAGGACCAGGGGCGGATCCCGGCGGCGAGGTGGGGAGCCAGAGGCGGGGGCCAGAGGCGGCGCAACCCCGGTGGAGGGGCTCGACCTCGAGGGAGGGAGCCGGAGGAGGAAGGGGTGGCTCGACTTCGGAGGAGGGAGCGGGAGGCTGCAGCTCTCCACCGGAGGAGCAGCAAAGGGGCCGACCTCGAGGGAGGGAGCCGGAGGAGGAAGGGGGTGGCTCGACCTAGGAGTAGGGAGCGGGAGGCTTGCAGCTCTCCACCGGAGGAGCAGGTGGAGGGAGGGAGGGAGGAGCCGGAGGAGGAAGGGGGTGGCTCGACCTCGGAGGAGGGAGCCCATATTATATATATAATAATATATATAATATATATATATATAATATATATTAATATATATATATATATATATTATTTATATATAGAAAGGGAATAAAATAGTTTTAAATAATATAATATGTGTATGATGTGTGTGGTGTGTATATATATATATATATTATATATATATAATATATATATATATATATATAATATTATATATTATATATATATTATATATATACTATATATATATAAAAAAATAATAATAATATATATATATATATATATATATATTATATATAATAATATTAAAATATATTTTAATATATATATATATTAAAATATATATATATATATATATAATATATATATAATATATATAATATATATATATATTATATATAATATGAAAAAAAAAAAATATATATGCATATATATATATAATATATTTATATATATATATATAATAATAATATATATAATATATATATATATATATACACACACACACACACAACACACACACACACAACACACACACACACACATACATACATACATACATATACTACATACATACATACACATATTATATTTATTTAAAACTATTTTATTCCCTTTCTATTTTATATATATATTATATATATAATATATTATATATATATTATATATATATATGATTTTTATATATAAAGGTCGACCGGAACGCTATTATATAAATATAAATATATTTTTTACATACATACATACATACATATTATATTTATTTAAAAATATTTTATTCCCTTTCTATATAATAAATTAATATATATAATTAATATTTTATATATATATATATATATATATATATATATATATATGATTTTTATATATAAAGGTCGACCGGAACGCTATTTTGACGGGCCCGCGACCCGATCCAACGGGCGAATTTGTGCATGGCCCACCGGAATCCAACTTTGAACATACGGTTGGGTTCGTCTCATCAAATCAGACCTACAGACGTATAGTTTGATGACTTTAGAGACTGTAGGTTCTGGTACATTTTTTGGTGCAAAGTGGGTCCAACGACGGATACCATTTTGACTCAAAATTATCGTTTTACTCCTGTGTCCAGAATTGGACTTATGGATTAGCATTTTTAGCTAATTTGACTATTCTGAGAACGTTGGTAATGTCTATTTCAGCATTAGGAGACAGTTGTGAAAGTTGACCATTCGTGGCTCTTTGAGGTTTGTAGTTCGATTTTCTTAGCTCAGGATCTTAGACAAGTACATTCTCTGATAGTTTTTATTGCTTTGATATCTACTATATCCGATTCAGTTGTAGTGTTATACTTGATTCTCGACACGAGGATATACGGACTAGTATACGTGAATCTCGTCATGAGATGTCATTCCCGGTTTACCTAGTATATGAGTACATTGTTCGATATTGTTTTCTGTACTTGTATAGACACCGATTTGGAAGTGGGATGGCCCCCTGCTCTTCGAATCTCGTGTCATGACCTGTCATGTCTAGATTCATTATACTACTCGGGATGGAGAGTTATTAGAGGTTATGTGATCGTTACCTCTACTTGTTTATTACTTGTACATAGCTCCACCCTCACCACATGTGGGGTGTAGCCTGACCTTATACTACTTTTGCATAGCTTTCCATTTTGGCCGGCCTGATCCCTACACTTTATACTATCTGTGCATAGCCGGTCAAATGGAACAGCCTGAGCTTGACCCAAGCCGATCACATAACGCTCTAATATCTCATGGCACTTTATTTTTATGTTTACATCATACCTCAGATTACTTTCCATTATTTATATTTCAATTTTATCTTATATCTCACACATGACATGATATCCAGTTCTCTTGTACTGTTTTACTTTCAGTCTTGACATTTCATCTTGTATTTCATTATAATTGTCTCTTATAGTATTTGTCAATTCATATGGAACTGCTGTTGGTGTTTGTACTTGCTCATATCCTGACAGGATAACCCCCATTATTTTACAAAGGATTTAGATGTAGATTGCCCGACCTACTACGGGTTTGGCATAGATAGAGCCTACGACTAGGACCTGCCTGTGGACCCGGTGCTGTAGAGGACGCACCGCCAGTAGTGACCTAGTTTACCTAGATTTTTTCTGGATTACATTCCAGTTTGATACTTTGAGACTTGTAGTATTTATTTGGGATATTGTTTTATGTCTTGGATTCTGAACTTGTGATTGTGGCTCGGCACTATTTCAGACTATTTACTTCATCTTTATCTTTATCATCCGTACTTATCTTCCTTAGATTATGTGATTGAGTGGTGATTATATTCCTCCGTGCGGAGATGACAGGTTATATTGTTGTGTCTTAGATTATATATATTCTAGATGATCTTTACAGCGTTCTACCGCCGATACTGCGGCGTAGGCTGGACGTACCCACTTGCTCGTGCCCCTAAACATGGTACGGGTCGTGACACGTTTTTATGGTGGCCCATGCAGGTCAGAGTCGCAACTAGTACAATTTCGTAATGGGTGCTCAACTTAGAGTGCTAATTACGAGCCTGCTGTTAGGATATAGGTTTTAGGCTATGATAGGAGTTACTCAATCACATATTAGGAAAACTCCAATCTTTTGATTTCTATGACAAATTCTTCTTGCATTTCAAAATAAATTGTCCTTCCTTGATGATATCATATCATGTGCCATATTGATTCCTTGCTTGAATCTGTCTCCAGGATGACAATAACTCGAGCTCAGGCAGCTAGATCTAGAGCAGCACCGGAGAGGTCCGATCCGTCGAACCTATTTTTTTGACTGAGAGAGCTGCGGATCAGGAGATGACCCTACTATCCCTGCCGTTCCAGAGGTAGCGACAACAATACCGGAGGTTCTTCCTCCACAAGTCCCGAGGACTGTACCTGTTCAGGAGGAGACTCTTCTACCTCCACCTGCGTTGCCGATTGACGCTACTGAGATGTTCATGCTCCTCCAGCAGATGATGGAGGTGCAGCGAGCGCAGGCTGAGGCTACACAGCGGCAGACAGAGATTTGAGGCAGAGCATGGAGAATGCGCACCAGTTAGCGCTCGCCCTGTTGAGAAGGTGACTGTAGTTCAGACTCAGGGCGCTCCGGCCCAGCAGCCACACCTGCAGAAGGCGAAACCTGGCTCCTTGATAGATTTCAAGAAGATGTTTCCTCGAGAATTCAAGGGAACTGAAGGGATCATGTATGCCGATGATTGGCGAGAGGATGTTGAGCGGAGCCTGGGATTAGCACAGCTTCCGGAGGGACTATGGGTGTCAGCAGCAGCGAGTCAGTTCTTTGATATCGCTTTGACTTGGTACCGCACAGACCCTCGCGTGACAGTGACAGGCTTGACATGGGAGAACTTCAAGAAGCTATTCAAGGAAAAATTCTTTTCTGATGTGGCTCTTAGTGCACTGAAAGGCCAGTTTGTGGGACTTGTGCAAAGGAACATGTCTGTGGACGAGTACGCGACGGAGTTCTTCCGTCTGAGCCGGTTCACCCCGGGCATGGTTCAGGATGCTGGAGAGAAGGCCCACAAGTTCAGGAGGGGCCTGAACTACGTCGTCAGATCACGCATGTCTGGACGTCGTACTGCGACCTTTGAGGACATACTGATGGACGCTCAGATTGCAGAGGAGGATTTGGGTCTCAGGCCCAAGAGGAGTAGTGATGCTATGGGTGCTGGTTCCAGTGCAGGACCGGCCAAGCGACCTCAGACTCAGCAGAGGCCGTTCCACTAGCAGCCAGGCACCAGCACGTGCACAGCATCAGCAGGGCAAGAAGCAGATTCCACAGTGTGCTTTTTGTGTGAAGCCGGGTACACCCGAGAGGTCTGCAGGAAGAGGTTGGACATTTTCCTATTCTGTGGAGCGCCCGACCACCAGTTGAGAGATTGTCCTACTCGTCCAGCTCGGAGAGGTCAGGACAGAGCACCTCCTGCCAGAGCTCCAGTGGGACCATATGTTCAGCAGAGGGGTCCGCCACTTACGATCCAGCAGCAGCGTTTCGTCCAGCATCAGAGGAGAGCAGCTCAGGATAGGGCGTTCGTACTAACGATCGAGGAGGCCGAGCCATAGCAGACATGGTGGCAGGTTCTGTTATACTCGATTCATTTCTTACATTAGCTTTGTTTGACTCTGGTGCTACGCATAGTTTTGTATCTGTCTCTTTTGCACTTAGACACAATATTATTGCTGAACCACTGAGTAGGACTTGTAAGATTATGACTGGAAGAGGCATTATTCTGGTCAATAATATTTGTAAGGGACGGAGAGTTACACTGGAAGGCCAGGATTTGAGTGCGTCCTTGCTCGTAATGCCCCTTTCGAGCTATGATATGGTACTCGGTATGGATTGGTTGAGCAGGCACCATGCTAGTATAGACTGTAAAGGAGGCAGAATTTTATTTAGACCGCCGGGAGAGCCAGAGTTTGAGTTCGCCAGGGGAGCAGCTGAGCCAGGAGATGGTTTCTGTGGAGCTATGTTGACGGGACAGGAATTGCCATATCCATTGATAGCAGGATTTTTGGATGTTTTTCCTGATGAGTTGCCGGGAATACCGCCAGACAAGGATGTTGAGTTCTCTATAGACATGGTTTCGGGCGCTGTGCCTATCTCGCAGCATGTCTATAGGATCAACAACAGCGAGTTGGCAGAGCTGAAGAAGCAAGTCGACGAGCTGCAGGACAAGGGATTCATCCGATCCAGTTCTTCACCTTAGGGTGCACCTGTTCTGTTTGTACCGAAGAAGGATGGGACGGTACGCATGCGTGTCGACTATAGAGCGCTCAACAACCTCACTATCAAGAATAAGTACCCGTTACCGAGGATTGACGACTTGTTCGATCAGTTGAGCGGCGCGAAGGTATTCTCGAAGATAGACTTGAGGTCTGGTTACCATCAACTGAAGGTGAAGAAGGAGGATATTCTGAAGATGACATTTCGGACTCGGTATGGCCAGTATGAGTTCATTGTTATGCCATTTGGGTTGATCAATGCTCCAGCGGTATTCATGAACTTGATGAACAAGGTATTCCATTAGTACCTTGACAAGTTTATGGTGGTCTTCATAGATGACATATTGATCTACTCGAAGACACCGGAGGAGCACGATGAGCATCTGCGGATTGTACTAGAGACTCTCAGGAAGAGCAGCTATGGGAAGCTGTCGAAGTGCAAGTTTTTCCTGGAGAAGGTAGAGTTCTTGGGTCATGTTGTGACCGAGCATGGGATCTCAGTGGACCCAAAGAAGATTTCAACAGTTGAGTCTTGGTCCACATCGAACTCAGTTGCAGAGATTCGAAGCTTTTTGGGTCTGGCAGGTTATTATCGGAAGTTCGTTCAGGACTTCTCTCAGACTGCAGAGTTGATGACTAGACTCACCAGGAAAGATGTAGAGTTCGTCTGGACCGAGGAGTGTCAGGCTGCTTTTGATGAGCTAAAGAAGAGGTTGACTACAGCTCCTATCTTGACGTTGCCATCTGGGACTGGTGGTTTCACGATCTACAGTGACGCTTCTGGGAAGGGATTTGGGTTGCGTTCTTCAGCAGCACGGGACGGTGATTGCCTATGCATCCAGGCAGTTACGTCCTTATGAGAAGAACTACCCTACCCATGATCTGAAGTTGGCAGCTGTTATCTTTGCTTTGAAGCTGTAGAAGCACTACCTGTACAAAGAGCGAGTTAAGATCTTCACGGATCACAAGAGCTTGAAGTACGTGTTCACCAGAAGGAATTGAACATGAGGCAGAGGTGCTGGCTTGAGCTAATGAAGGACTTTGATATCTCTTTACAGTACCATCTAGGGAAGGCCAACGTAGTTACAGATGCCTTGAGTAGGTATCCAGTCGCTATGTATTTGACGGCATATCTTCATCTATTGGACGATCTGGATAGTTTGGGTATCGAGGTGATCGTTCCGGGGATGGAGGTTCAGATGTGGGGTTTGAGATTTAGTCTGTGTTGATGGACAGAGTCAGATTAGCACAGTTTGATGACGTG
This sequence comes from Iris pallida, assembly GCA_029216955.1. Lineage (NCBI taxonomy): Eukaryota > Viridiplantae > Streptophyta > Magnoliopsida > Asparagales > Iridaceae > Iris > Iris pallida. The sequence continues at coordinate 6,768,692 of JANAVB010034616.1, read as the reverse complement.
ACCTTGAGGAGCATCATAGAGCAGGTACGGGCCTGATTGCTAGACGATTTCTCTATAGCCGAAGATGGGTCGCTGAGGCACGGTACTAGATTGTGTATTCTGAGTGGAGAGCTTCGGAAGAAGATTATAGGAAGTGCATCGTTTCCAGTACTCTATGCATCCTGGCGCCAACAAGATGTACAGAGACCTGGGGAGCACGTATAGTGGTATGGCATGAAGTGAGAGGTAGCTCATTTTGTATCTCGATGCTTAGTGTGACAGCAGGTGAAAGCCGAGAGACAGAGGCCAGGTGGTCTGCTTCAGCCACTACCCATTCCAGAGTGGAAGTGGGAGCACATCACTATGGACTTTATATCTGGACTTCCACGATCTTCAGGAGGAAAAGACGCGATTTGGGTCGTTGTTGATAGATTGACCAAATCGGCCCATTTTTTGCCTTTCAAGGTAGGACTATCTATGGAGAAGCTGGCAGAGATGTATGTGCGGCAGATAGTCAGATTGCACGGAGTTTCGGTGAGCGTAGTCTCGGCTCGGGATAGTCATTTCACTTCCCACTTCTGGAGGAGTTGCATACTAGC